>PVJC01002854.1:0-75295 GCA_004026665.1 Murina feae
TCTTTCTTTCTTTCTTTCTTTCTTTCTTTCTTTCTTTCTTTCTTTCTTTCTTTCTTTCTTCCTTCCTTCCTTCCTTCCTTCCTTCCTTCCTTTTTCTTTCTTTCTTCCTTGGCAAAACAGGTCCATTTTTGTGATTTTAAAATTTGACAAATTTTCTTTTTCCCAATCAGGTCAGCACACTGTGGCCTTGGACATGGGCTAGCTCTTCCCTGAAAGCTCTCCCAGGCCCCTTTTGCTCCCTTTTCTGATCTGACCCCAGTCTTTCCAGGTTTTGACATTGTGACTTGTCTCCTTCCAAAGCTCTCACCTCACCTCTCAACCTCTTGCTCAGCTTGGGCTGGTGTTTTCTCCCTGTAACTAAAATGGATGGTTCCCATGGTCACAGGGCTGACCTTGCCCTGAGGACACAGCTGCCCCCGGTCAGCCTGGCCCTAGGTCCTTGCATCTGGGCAAGATACTCCCAGATAGTCCCCTTCCAGGTTTACTGGGACCCAAAAGAGAGGTTGAATGAATGAATCAGTGCAAAAATGAATATCTGATTAATGGTTAATCCTATTTTGTCTTCACTCACCAAGCCTTTCCCAAGTGCCAAGGCAGAGTCCCTCACTCCATATCAACTTCTTCTTCATAACTCTTACACACTTACCACATTAGTGTCCAATATCTCATATTGGTTAACTAATATTGCTTACTGATTCTTTCCAGGCCCTGTTTACCTTTGCATCCTCCTAACGTTTAGAACAATATTCCTGGCACATAATAGATAAATGTCTGTGGAATTAGTGACTGTGGTATCACTTTGAGTCTTCCCAACCTGGGCTATGATCCTTGTTCTTTCACCTGTGCCTCTCACTTTGAAGCTTAAGCTCTTTCTCTTTCCTTTCCTCACCATGATCACTCAAGATTCCCATGGAAGTATTTCTCTTAGGATTCTAGGGGATAAGAGCCTCTGTCTCTGTGAACTTCTCAACAACAGTGGTCTTCCATTTTCATCTCAGTGTCCCCATCATAGCATCATGCCTGGCACGGTAACTGTTGGATGAATAAATAGAGAAAGACTGACTGAATGTCTGAGTAAATGAATTAACACTTTTTTTTCTCAGAGCTTTTGGAAAACTCATGGCTATAGAATGGTCACTATTCATCAGGATTCTTCTCCCTTCTGTTTTTCTTATTAATTTCTTCTTGCCTATCAGAATTAAGTTCAAAAGAATATTCCATTTCCCTCAGTTACTTTATCAACCTTCTGGAAAATAACTCTTCTATCCTCTCTCCACTTTTAAGTCCCCTCTCCCCACACAGAAGGCGCACTGGGTTCAGCTTGGTAATAGTTAGGATAAGCTAGGTCATGACATAGTGACAAATAACCCTCAAATATCAGTGACTTAAATAGTAAAGGTCTGGGTGACTCTCCAGAGCAAGGTCTTCCTTCTGTGCAATGTGCTAGGGTCGAACCCCCTCCCCACCCCCTCATATTAATGTCTACTTCCACTGCTACCTCAACAAGTAAAAGAAAGATGGAGAGTTGAGCAGGGCCAATTACATTTTTCCCAGAAGGGGGTGCACTCCCCTTCTACTCACATTGCATTGACCAAAGCAAGTCATATGACCACTCTAATTTCTAGGGGGTGAGGAAATGCAATTTCTGTGGTACCTTGGAGGACAGGAGACCAGATATTGGGGTATTGTAGCAATCCCTGCCACACAAAAATTGGAGTCAAACTCCGGCCTGCTGAGGCTAATAGAGGTTCAGTCTATGGCTACGGAGAGGAGATGAGAAACAGAACAATGGGAATAGCCCCACCCTGGATCTGAACTGGGCTTTGCACTCCTCAGTCACTCTAATTATCATACCAGTCATTTCCTACAATTTCTGCCAGGAACTTTGCCAGGAGCCCTAAGTAATGACAGCTTCACAGTCAGCACCAGGGAAAACTTTGTCAAACTTCTCTCAGGTCAGTGTTTTTCAACTCAGGTCTGTAGGACTGGGGTCTGGGACCTGGGCCTGAACTTCTTCCCCTAGGGCCTCTCGTCCAAACCTTGTCCCTAAAGAGGATGCTCCAGGAAGGATGACTGGAAGGAGATAGTTTGCTGTGCTGGGTCACCTACCGTATCTCCGACCCTACTATAGCCCTTTCAAGCCTCTGCACGCTCCCTCCCTTCACCACCATGCCTACTATCCTTCATCTATTAGTGCCCTTCCCCTCTGACTTTCCCAAACTCTAGGGTCAGAGTCTTTGAGGTGCAGGCAGGGCCAGGGAGAGCAGGCTCGGTCTCTGGTTTAAGAAGAAGGAAGAATCCCCTAAGTTATGGGCTTTGATTCTGAGTCGGGGCTCATGTAGGAGGCAACCAATCATTGTTCTTTCTTACATCAATCGATGTTTTCTCTCTCTCTCTCTCTCTCTCTCTCTCTCTCTCTCTCTCTCTTCCTTCCTCCTTCCCTCCTCTCTCCCTCCTCCTCTCCCAGTTAAACAAATCCTCAAGTGAGAATTAAAAGAAAAAAAGAAGGAAGAGAAAGGGGAAAGGAAAAAGGAGGTGGGCAAGGAGGAAGAAGAGGAGATAAAGAAAGCTGCTGCGGCTGTAGCTCTCTAATTAGGGCAAGATCGCTTAAACCCAGCATACGGCATTCACTCCAGGGGCCCTTAAGGATTCTTTAATCCAGCCATCCCTTGATTCTATCCTCATCAGTACTTCCAGCCCAAGCTTCTCTGCTGCCCCTACTCTCTTTCAGGGTCCCCAATGGGCTCTTCCTAGCCATTTCTCATGCACTAACTCACCCCCCCACCCCCACCTCCACCCCTGCCCCCAACTCACAGGGACAAACTCACTTTGCATCCATCATCTTAATACCTCAGATGAAAAGGGAGATTAGAGATCCCACCTACCAAACCAGCGGCCTGCAGCCCTTCATGGTCACTCCTGCCAATGACATGGAGTCTGATGAAGCTCCTCACCCTGAATCCATGATCTCTTTCCTTTCACTGGGGTGTGAAGTATGGACGTATTCTCTCTCGGCTTCGAATACCTTATGCTCTGATTCTCATGTGCTCTCATGCTCAGAGCACTCTTCCGTGCTCCAGACAGTCCTCTTGATGTCTCTGCTTGGGTGTATCACAAACACTTCTATCTTAGCTTCAACAAAACTGAGCTCTTGGTCTTGCCTCTACATCTGTTCCTCTGTGGTATTCCGCATCTCTGACACAGACACCTCCACTTAATACCAAAAATCTACAAGCCATCCTTGGTTTTCCCTCTCTCCCCTACTGATTGTGCCTCTCAAATATATCCAGAATCCACGCACTCTGCTTTTGTCCATCTCCACTGCTGCCATCCTGGTCTAAACCTTGATCATTTTTTCCTGTTTGGCAATCCTAACCCACTCTCTCCAGAGCAGCCAGGTATAGTTTTGGTAATGTTACCACCTTGCTTTAACATTTTCAGTAGGTTTTCAGTAGGTTTTGCTCAGGATAAAGTTTACACTCTTGAGCATGGCCCTCAAGACCTTGCATAGTCTGGCCCACCTACACCTCTCTTCAGTCTCATTCGGCACGTCAGCCGATCTTCATGTTTTTTAAACAAGACAGGATCTTTCCTATTGAAGGGTCTTTGACTTTGCTCTTGTCTAGAATGTTTTTACCTCCTTTTGTCCCCTGGTTAATGTCTTATCATCTTCCAGGTTTCAAATGAAATGTCACCTCCTCAAAAGGACTTCTCTGATTCTTAATCTAAATTTAGTCCTGTTGCTATTTTCTCATATACATCTAGCATCTTTCCTTCCTAAAATTTCTAAAGTATTAAATTATAACTTTGTAGATGATATTATTTAATAATAGATTGCAAGCTCCAACAGGAAGACACTATGTCTAGTTAGGTCGTGACTGTAGCCTCAGTGTCTTGAACAGTATTTGGCACATAGAAAGTGCTCAATAAATATTTGGTGAATGAATGAATGAATGAATGAATGAATAAACAAACAAACAAACAAATAAACAAACAAATAACACTACAGATGGACAAACTGAGGATTAGATTGGCCAAATGACCTGCGTAATGTGTGAATGACAAAGTTAAGATTAGAACTCAGTTCTCCCAAAGGTACCGTGCGCTCTCCCCCGAGTACTACCACCACATCATTTTTGCCACCACCGACAAAGGACTGGTTTCATTGGATGATGGGGATATTGTGGAGAAGAGGCCACAGAAAGAGGTCCGCCAGCCTACAAAGCCACCATGCCTTCCTTTCTGCCCCACCCTTCCCAAGCTCCTCACTGCACCCTACACACCATGACAAATGGACCTTTGTTAAATTGTTCCCTATTTTGAATGCTACTCCTTCTTCACCACCCCAACCTTTCTTATTATTCCAGATCTTGTGGAAGGCTCCCAGAAGTCTTCTTCAGCCACCAAGGGTCAGGACACTCTTTCCAGGGCTGAGCTGTTCTCTGGCCCCTTCATGAATGTAGATCTCCCTCCTCTAAGGATTCTGAGTTTCCAAGGATGGGGTTGACCCCTTAGGTCTTTTGGGGTAAAGCCTGATATGTTCCAGGAACTTTCTGGATTCCCAGGATATCAAAGAGAACAAGACAATATCTTTACCCTCATGGAAACTAGATTCCAATGGGGGAACAAATAAACAAATAATATAATGTCTGAGAGTGACAAGGAGACATAGTAGCATTGAGTTGGGGGACACTGATTTAGACCCAGGATTCCTGTAAAGCAATGAAATTCAAGCAGAGACTAAAGGGATGGCAGGAAACCAGAGTGTTCTGGGTAAGGTACATAGAAGGAGAGATGAACCATTTCCAGAAGGGTCTTCTCTGCCTCTGACACATGGACATGAGAGCTGGGGAAGGACCTGGTGGGAAGGTTTCTAGCAGCTGGGAGAAGATAGTAAAGGTATCTCCTTTCTGTGGGTAAGATGTCTTCATCCCTTGTTTCTGTCACAAATAACCTAGACCAGGTGGTCAACACTGCCTTGTTAATTACTTTTCAATTATGTCCTTTCTTTGTGCCTAGCCTCAAGCCATGCAGCAAGTAACCAGTTCAATTCTCAGAGTTTAGTGGGCAGAGGTTTCAGGGACAATTCTTCAAAGGCCTGACAACCTTCTCTGGTCCACACTGCTCCCTGTCTGCTTCCCTCTAACACTGCTTATTATTAGAGCACAGTCCTCTCTGCAGAATTCCCATCTGCTCCCCTGGGCAGGCTGGGCAACAGCTGCCCAAGCTCCTGGTCTCTAGGGCAAGCATAAAGGCATCCAGCCCAATACTAGCCACAAAGCCCTGCCTTCTGGGACCTTCGGGCCTCACTCCAACCCCTTATTAAACTCTGGCACATCCCAATCCTGCTCTAGGACCATGGCCTCAGTGGCTCTGGCTGAGGTGTATGCAGGTGACTTTGGGGTATTTATTGGAAGGTGTATGCTGTTCATATAATCCCAGCCTGCAGGAGGGTGAAGGGCATTGTTAAGGGTGTAAAACACTGTTTCCACTCAGAATGGTTCCCACCCTCACTGAGCTCCCAGGCCCATCCCGAAGGGACTTGGAGAAAAGGACCAGAATGAGTCAAGTACAATTCAAAGGTGAAGACGTCAGGAAGTACCTGATGGAGGGGTGGGGACACTAAGGAGGTTGGCCTCCCCTGTCTGGGCCTTAGGGGGACCCAAGGTGCCCAGGAAAGACCCCATTTCACCAAGAATAGGTACCAATGGGCCAGCAGGTGCCCAGGGCATGGGCTTCTGGATGCTACTGCCTTGGAGAAACCAGGTGAAGCTGCAATGGTACAGTGGGGCCTACCTGGGACAGAGGTGGAACTGATGCACTCAGGTTGTGGCAATATTCTCTAAGGGTTATTGTTTGCCCTTTTTTTAGGGTTACTCTTCCCTTTCTTCTCCATCCTTGACTCTGTTTCACCTGTCTCAGTTGGTTCTTCTGAAACCATTTTCCTATCACTGACCTTCATCAGCACCTTCCCAGGCTCACTTCCACACCATTTGGGACTCTGCTTCCTCCTGTGTCTGTCTCTCTTCTGGGTGTTCTCATTATCTGGGAGTCCAGCAACATCCTCTGGCATACAGACACATCACGAGCAGGTCCTAGCTTACTTCTCTGTAGTCTCCAGAGCTTTCCCATTAAACTATCACTATTCATTTTTGATAGGCAAGGACTTAACTAGGGCGGAGGACAGAGATAAAACCCAGTCCAGCCCTCCAGGAATCGAGTGTGCTGGGAGAGCCACAGACCACTTGCATTCTAGTTAGGGTTTCCCAGAAGCTGACCCTGAGACAAGGATTTGAGTGAAATAGTTTATTTGAGAGATGTTTCTAGGAAATGGAGTGGGACATGAGACAGGAATGGAGGGTAGTCAACGGGAGCCATAACAGTTTAGCTACAACTGTAGGCAACTAGTTTAATTCCACTGGGGGTTCTCTGAGGAATATAAGATACTCAGTTATTTTACCCAAGAGGATGAAATTACTGGTTGACAGCTGTTTTTAGGGAGTATTAATACCCCATCCTTCTAGCTTGCTACACAGAGAACAAAGCTACCAGTAACTAGATACATAACTGGGCTGTGACATCTACCAAATTTAGGATTAAGCTCTATCTCTGAAACTTTGTAGTTGTGTGACTGAGATAATTACTAAATCTCTCTGAGCCTTTGTTTTCTTATCTGTAAAACTGAGGATAGTAATATTGCTCTGAGAATTAAATGGGATAATGCTTATATAGTGTTCAGAACAGAGCCTAGGTTATCTTAAAGACACATTGTTTCTCTCTGTTTATCTATTTTTTAATCATGTGAAAAAGATTGGTTGGGTTTTGTTTTGAATGGTTATGTTTCGAATGATTCATAACATATGAATTTCAAAATCACAAACTAAGAGGCTTGAATTTTACTGCTCATAGAGAAACATGAGAGCAGACATGTGTGCATGAAAGTTAGGAAATTGGAATTTATTATCCTGCATAATGCCAAGATCTTGGGATATACCCTTACTTCAATAATAGAATAGAATAATATTTAAATGACCACTTTTTCTGACTATGATCTATATGTGGAAAAAAATGAACCTCTGAGAATATTAACCATTTACCTTCCCCATGCAAGTTTGGGCTTTATGTATAGATTCTTTACAGAATCCTCACGAAAAGCAGTTCCATTCAAGTGATATATCCCTAGAGTGCTTGGCAGACACACAAACACAAAATTCTTGAAAAACAAATACTTGACCCAAATAGCACTAGATTCCCATAAACAAAGACATTCTGAAGATGAAATTCAGAAGGAAAAATATTCTATCGTGATCATGAGTTAGTAAACAAAACAAGTAGTTGGATTAGACTCCTAAGAATTCAGATAATAAAAAAATCTCAGATACCTACTATAAAATATGTGTTTTAATTTGTTAAAGAAAAAAGTAACCATATAAGAACAAAATTAAAATGCTCCTTTTAAAAGTTCAGCTGAATTTGAAAAAGAACCAAATCTAACTTCTAGAAATGAAAACTAGAATCCTGAAAATTAAAAACTCAATGGATGAGCATATAAAGCACAACTGAAGAGAAGATAGGTAAATTGGAAGACAGTTCTCAGAATATTGCCCAAACTGTAGGACAGAAAGAAAGATAAGTAGAAAATAGAAATGAGAGTTTATGAATGTGGAGGGTAGCCCTGGCCAGTGAGCTCAATTGGATGAAGTGTTCTTCTGTACATAAAAAAAAAAAAAAAAAGCTGGGGGAAGTGGTTGGGGTCGGTTAGGGGTTTGATTCCTAGTCAGGGCATATACCTAGGTTGTGGATTTAATCAGTCAGGGTGCTTACTAGAGGCAACCAATTGATGTTTCTCACATCAGTGTTTCTCTCTCTCCCTCTCTCTAAAAACCAATAAAAACATGTACTCAGGTAAGGATTTTAAAAAAGAAATGTAGAAGGTATAATGAGGAAATGCAACATGTTCCTGGTGAAGGTTTCTAAATGGGAGAACAGATAATGAGGGGCAGGTAATATTTAAAGATAATGGTTAAAAACTTTCCATGTTCTTGATGAAAGACGTGACTCATATTTAAGAAATAACAATCTCGCCCTGACCGGTTTGGCTCAGTGGATAAAGCGTCAGTGCTTATATATATCATATCCATGTAAAGAAGGAATCAAAGGTAGAAGAAATAGAAGAAAAAACAGAAGAAAAAAAGAAAATCTATCTCTAGGCTGTTAACTATCTGAATTGTCATAATCAATTTAGTGTTTATCAATGAATTCAAGTCTGCCTGAAGAAGAATTTTAACCTATAATTACCCCAGTCTTTCTTAATATTTTAATCAATAATTTGGATGTAATGAGTGAATGTTAGTCAATTTGACATACGTTATAACTATTTTTAATATGTATATTTTTATTTTCTTATTTCAGAAAAGAAGGTAGAGGGAGAGAGAGATAGAAACATCAACGATGAGAGAGAGTCATTAATCATCTGCCCTGCCTCCTGAACACCCCCCACTGGTGATCAAGCCCACAACCTGGGCATGTGCCCTCACCAGGAATCCAAATGTGACCTCCTGGTTCCTAGGTTGATGCTCAACCACTAAACAACACCAGCCTGGCAAGTGCTATAATTATTAGCAGGAATAAATAATACATTAGGTTTGGAAGAACCAAACCAAAAAATCTTGACTGGCTAGCTATGGTGGGAAAAATAATGTCCCCCACAAAAATATCCAAGTCTTATGACCTGTTGTAATATGTGAATGTATTACCTTACATGGCAAAAAAAAGGGGGGGCTTTGAAATTGTGATTTTATTAAGCATCTCAAGAAGGGAAATTATCCTGGATTAGTTAGTCAGGCCTAATATAACAAAACATTTTTTTGAAGAGTCAGAGAAAAATACCTGATGATGGAAGCATAGTCAGAGAGAAGTTTAAAGATGCTAATGCTGCTGAATGTAAAGATGTAAGAAGGAACCATGAGCCAAGGAATGTGGGAAATCTCTAGAAACTGAAAATGACAAGAAAATGAATTTTCTTCTAGAGTCTTCAGAGGTATGTGGGCCTGAATTTTAGCCCAATGATACCCATTTTGGATCTGACTTCCAGAAATATCCTATATAATAAAAAGCTAATATGCAAATAGGCCAAACAGCAGAACAACTGGAACAACCAGTCGCTATGACATGCACTGACCTCCAGGGGGCATGGTGGGAGGGGCCAGGGCGGGGGTGCAGAGAATGGGCCGAGACCCACCCATGTGCCTACCACAGCCTCTCCGCCCACAGTTCCTTTCAAGGTGCACGAATTTGTGCACTGGACCCCTAGTAAGATAGTAAATTTGTATGATTTTAAACCACCAAACTTGTGATAATTTGTTACAGCAGCAATAGGAAATTAATGTATTGTCTAACAAAATAAAGTATTTAGAAATACAGACTTAATGCAAAATCCTATATTGATGTCAAAGAAAAAAAATCCAAATTTCCAAGATTACACTTTATGATGTGTGAAAGTCCTAAGAATTTTAATTGACTACAAGCGCAATAGGAAACGAACAGAGAAGCACACACAAAGAATGTGCAGGCTTGGAATGGAGACATGGAAGGGCCATATCATCATTGAGAAGGGTCCTGTAGGCTTCACACCCTCATTATTACACAGTGTCCAACCATGAGTTCAATACTTTCCAAAGGATATTTTGAAAACAGAAGAGACACCTGGATGGGAAGGGATCTAGAAAACATATTTTAAAAGGAAAAGACTGGGTGTAAAATTTCCGTTAAAAAATAAGAGAAAATGCCATTTTCTTAAAGGATGAGACTTATTTTCTGTGGCCCTTAGAATACTCCCACAGAGCTCCAACTGCAGAAAGAAACCTGGACAGTTAGAATTCTGCTTCCATCCTTGGAAAACCCAAGATTCTGCTAATAAAGGAAAAGACCTCATGTCCTTGCCAGCAATTCATCTTCACTCTCACCTCAAGGCTACCCCTCACCAAAAAACAACACCACAACAAAATAAAAGTCTGGTCACATCAACAGTGCTCCTCACCATCAATAGCATCTTCCTAGAACTGAGAAAATGTCGTATTTTCTGGGCTCTGGTGCCAGTTCTCAAAAAAATAAAATATGGAGCACCAAAATGAGCAGTAGTGATTCATCATAGAGCCTCATTCCTCCGAACCATGAAGAAGAAGGAAGCCCCCACCGTACCCCCGTTCTATCCTCTCTGAAGGAGTCTGCACCCATTCCCTCAGGAACCCCAGTCCTATGGGGGAGACCTGAGGGAAGTCCAAGAGTGAGACATGGCTCAGCCTCAGAGATGGCTCAGGGCCCTGCCTTCCTCTTGCTGGGACCCAGCCTTGACCTCTACATGGGGAAGGGCCAGGTGAGGGGCACAGACTGATGAAAGGGTGAACAACCAGAGTGGGATCAGGGCCTTTTTCATGTTCCAGGAAACAAAGGTTCCTTGGGTGCCAAGGTGCTCCAGGTGGAAGTGCAGGGTAGTGGGTGGAGCGGAGAACGCATCCTTCCTGGAAAGGATTTGAAGCCACCGAGTAGTAGTTTCAGTCCTACACGTGGTATCCTCTTCTATCACTAATTTTAAGGGAATTTCCATTTCTCCTTTGCCCCTCGGCTCACCCTCCACCCCTGCCCAGTCCTCAGGAAGGGTGGGAAGGAAACTGTGGAAATCCCCTTTCAGGAACATGGGGGTGACCAAGAGAACAGGGGGTAGTGAAAACAAAAGGAATACTGAAAACTGAGAAGGCTTCCTGGCCCCCACTTTCATCCTCAGCCAGAGCATCTTTTAAAAGGAGGAGGGACTCACCAGACCCATCTGCAGGTGCTACATTTTCCCAAGGCCTCCAGCCCACCTCCACCAGTTACCCAGCTAGCCCATCCTACTGGAAAGTCAGAATGCCCAGTCGACAGCTGGGTTGTGCAATCATCAGCCCAGATGTGACTGGGACTCTGGCTTGCGGCAGCTGCCTCTGTCATCACCCAGGGCCTATGGCCTTCATTTCACCCTTGAGCTGTATTCTAGCAACATTCCTGTCCCCATCCCAGACAGGCCCCACCCCAACCACCATCCTCCTCCAGCAGCTTCAGAGAGCACTTGGAGGCTAGAAATTTCAGGCCCAGCTCAGCCATACTATGCTGTGCCACCAGTGGGAGAGATCCTACCCTCTCTGGGCCTTAATAAATGTGTGCTGAAGTTTGAAGTCTCAGTTCTCTACTGAGTTTCCTCCTCATTCCTGAGGCCTTCAAGTTTAATGATATATTTATTGGCTCTCCACAGGAACTGGATAAAATCTAAAACTTCTGTTACTGCTCTTGGGTATTCTAACCAAGGCAAGGTCACATCTAATTCTTCAGCTACCAATAACACTTTTCATGAAACCTTGGATGTGGTCAATCATTAGTCAATGCCATTGAATCTTTGACTTCAGAACTGGCAGTCCATCAGACTTAAAATAATCTCAGCCTACTTTCTGCTTCACACCATGTGTTCTGAGACTGCCTGGCCCAGAACACATGCACTGTACTTATTTGCTAAATAAGGATTCGCAGAGATGAAAAGAGTTGCCTGAGGTCATATAGCAAACCAGTGTCAGACACATACCTCTCCCCCATACCAAAGTCTCTAACTTCGTAATTGTAATCATGATAATGGCGATGATGGTGGGGAGGGAGGTTGCGGTGATGGTGGCGATGATGATGGTGGTAGAGTGGTAAATAGTCATGGTGATTATGTGATTAAGGGGGTGATAGTAGTATTATTGGTGGTAGAAATTTTGGTAATGCTGGTGATAATGCCTCAATGTGATAGTGAAGAGAAACTCCTCTTCTTTCAAGAAATTGTCTTTAAAAATACATAGCTCAATTCAATCATTTCAGTTCTAATCTTCAACTTTGGAATGATTCAGAATTTAAGTCATTATTCTAAAATATTCCCTCAGCAGCAGAAATCAAGCCTCATGAGGCACCAGGAAAATGCACTACTCAGAGCCCCTGCTATGATGGGCATATAGAAAGATGGCTTCAGCAGCCGCCCTTCTAAATCCACCATGGCATTTGTGCTGAAGCCATGCTTCCCAGGAGCTACTCTAGCTGGTGATGGGAGCACAGCAGGTGAACTAATGCTGGCCAAGTTCTGGATATGCAGGACTCTTCAGCCAGGTGATTGTGGCTCAGAGACTCCTTATCAGACGCCTCATCATGGCTGAGACTTTCTTGTCTGCAGGCTCAGACTCTTCCTCCCCCGTCCTCCTTCCTATCCCCTTTCCTTCACAGGGAACGGGTCTGTATTGCCACCTGAAGTCTCTCCTTGTCTTCTCTAGCTTCCTCCCCTTTATCCTGCACAGGTATTTCCCTCAATACATCTCTTTCACGTCTACACATGTCTTATTCTATACTTCAAAAATACTCAAACTCATAAACCTGAGTGATCAAATTGGACAATACCATTCCAGTACAAATAAAAATAAAAGATAAAACATTTTGTAAAAGATATTTTCTTCTATGACTTACAATGTCTCTGAAGATAATTGCAGCGTGAAAATGTGTTGCATGCTTTGAACAGTGAAGTAAAGTTTGCCTACAGAGGAGTAAACCCTTGCTAGGAACTTGAAATAGAGTGGAGAGAAGAGAGGAAGGCCGGAGAACCACAGGGGGAAGACCTTGAGACAGGAATAAGCTTGATGCGTTCAAGGAATGGAGAGCAACCCCACTTGGCTGGAGTGGAAGGGAGAAGCTAAAGCTGAACACAGGAGAAGATGAGGGAAAGATTAGGAAGCCAAAGAGAAGACATAAAATTTGATGAGACAAGAAAAGAGGTGTCATAGATGACTTTTGATTGGGTAGAAGTGGCAATAGAAAATGGCAGTATAAGGAGGGTCTGTGGGGAAGAGACCATCTCAGGGTGCTGGGATCATCCAACTAAGCATCATTGGTGAGAACTGGGATTGACGTGGTAGACATGCATTAACACAAAAGATGGCTTGAAAAAGAATGAATCTATCTTGGCATCTCACTGGTCATGAGCGTTAAAGAGGAGTTGAGGGGCCTCAGGGGGTTCCAGTCTGGTGAGTAGACTGCTGGTATCTCAGATAGAAAGAAGATAGTTGAAAGGAATGATGCTCCGAAGGGAAGGTTATGAGTTGGTTTTCGTCGTGTGTTCTTCCAGTGGTCATGTCCACCAGAGACTTGAAGATGTGGCCTGGAGAGAAAAGAAGCTTTGAACTGGAGTGTGGATTTTGAAGACTTCAAAGACAAAGGAGCAAACAAGCTGTCGTCTAAGGGTGGCTGAGGGTGTGCTGCAGATGCTGCAATGGAGAAAGCAGACCTTGAGAAATACCCACAGTGCTGACAGGGGAGGATGTGCTGGAGCAGGCAATAGAGAGAGTGAGTGGGAGGGCAGAGACCCCCAGAGCCAGGGGTCCTGAAGGCTGGATTGGATACGCCAAATGTCCCTCCATATCCTCCTGCCAGCCTAAGGCGTACTATTGTTGGCACCAAGGGAAGTAGGGACAGGCATCTGGGGGTTCTCAAAACCCTTCTCTAGGGTCATGCCAGAACAGCGGGGTAACATTCTGGCAGAGCTCTGGACTGCCAAGCCTGCCAGGGGGGAGGCCTCCCACAGGCTGCTCCTGTGGTCCAGTGGACATGTCGCTCTCCTGGGGTCAGCGTCGGGGCGGCAGCAGCCTCCGTGTGAGGTGGTGGTGCTGGCATCTGCTTCCCTGGAACTGGGACTAGGAAAACAGATGACCTCAGGCTGAAAGCTTTTAGAATCATTGCTCAGAAGAGGGCGGAAAAGACGAGGCTAAAAATACAGACCCAAATTCCCTGCCTCTCCAGAAAAGTTCCAGGCAGAGTGTCCCATAAATGTGTTTGACGCAGGCCCTGCAGTCTGCTGTTCCCTCACCGACCTTTTCATCACGCTCCTCTCTGGCTTACGCACCTGCCCTCCACCCGACCTGGCTCTTCTCCATCCCCAGGGCAGGCGGGGCTCATTCCTCCCTCCCTCCTTTGCCAGTGTTCTCCCCTCCACCTGATGCATTCCTCTCCTCCTTCTGGCCTATCTCCAACTCGTCTAGGACTCATCTCAGAGGTCCTCCCAAACAGCCTCCCGGGAGCCTCTCAGGCCACCAATGCCAGGTCCAATCTCACTTCTGAGTCCTCTGGACCAAACACCTGAACCACATAATCGGCCATCAGATAGTCTGTCTTTCCCTTAATTTCTGAAGGTTAGGTTGATCTCTTAGAGCTATAATATAATCTTCTTAATGGGGTAGGGGAAAGGACTCCTGTATGTTTTCCTTTTCTTGTATCTCAAAAGCATCCACTATAAAATTAGGCACATAGTGGGTGCGTAATACATATTGGTGATAAATTGAATAAATAGAATGGCTTTGTTCATTTGAAATACTCAACTTCTTAGTGATAAGGTGGAGAGGGAACATGGAGGGTATATAAAATAGGAGGGTAGGACTGGGAACCTTATCACAATGTGTGTGTGTATGCGTGTGCATGTGTGGGTGGGTGTGCATACATTCATACTTGCCCTTGTGTTTTAGGTGTGTAGAAGACTCTGTACTAAACCAAAGAGCTAGAATATTTGGGGGTTCTCAAGATGGCCCTGGACGTTATGAAGAGCCAGTACCCCGTCTTTTTGTCACAATGCCTGGTCTCACCCTGAGCCCCCTCACTTTGGCTGGAGATGAGGGAGACTCCACAGCACAGGCTTTGGTTCATTGTTCCTATGGTGACTCCGATTTGTCTTCTTCCGTGGTTGGTGTAGGGACATGAGGAGCAGAGGGCCAATGATGGCCAACCATTTCTTTACACCAGGACATTTGCTCTTCTCCCAGTGCCCTCTCATTCCCGCTGCTTTCATCCAACTGCCTCACTCCTACTCTGGGAATCTCTCAACTACAGAAGCCCTGACCCCAGGTAGAAACCTGAGCCTCAGGACTTCCCCAGTTGCAGGTGGGTGGAAGAGAGAAAGGGAGCGAAATAGAGAGGAAGGGAAGGGGAAATTCCTTTTCAGATCTAAAGCTTCCAGCATAAGGATAATAAAGGGAAAAAGTAAGGAATAAAATAAATATGTTGACCTTCTGTGACCCACTTTGATGTAAATATGGGAAACAATCAGCTCAGTGGCTCACAAAGATATTGGTTGATCTCGGTTTTAACGAAGTGACTATGGATTATCATCAAAATAGTCAAAAGAACCCTTTTGTGATGCTGGAGAAGCGTATGAGATTCTGACTCGCACAGTTCAGCTTGACTCACAGAGGGTGTCGCCTGCCCAGCTTCTCCCGGATTAGGGAATGTCAGGGGAGCCACCCTAGGCTTTCTCCTCATCTCCCTCCTGCCTTCCCCTCGCCGGGTGAACAGCCAACCTGATCAGAGCTGGACACTCCCCTGGCCAGGTTTTAAAATGTCTGGGCTTACTCGTGTGCCACCTTCTTCTCTCTTTCTCTTCCTTGAACTCAGCCATCCTTGGTCAACCCAGCCAACCTCCTGCCTCCTCTCACTTCCTGTGCTGTAACCTGGCTCCCTGAGGCAAAGGCAGCCACGTTCTGGTCCCCGAATAGCTTGCCTATGGCTGAGTGTCCAAGGTGTTCCCAGCCTACAGAGGGGTGGGGAAGTCAATGCAGACTCTGCCTTGCAAGCCCATTGAGATGCCAGGGACGTCAGGGACTTGAGAGCAGAAAGCTCCCCGTGGGCTTCCAGGCAGAGCCTCCTGTCCAGCCCCACTTATCTGAGCAGCCCTGCTCTGGGGAGATGCTGGCATTCACTCAGAGATTGGGAAGCTACTACTGTGTTTCCCTTTAGGATTGTATCTTTATGTTCAAGACTCCCTTGGCAGGAAAGCTGGAAGGAAGAGAAGTGAGCAGGAGGGTTCAGATCCCACACCTCCCTGGAACCCCTAACGAGGAGCCCCCACAGCAAGGACTCTGCCAAAGATGCCATTCTGAAGGTCACACTTTCTCTGTGTCCCATTCATTCCATGAAGCTCTGCCCACAAGAGAGAGAGATAAGGTACAAGGAGCAGGCTGGGAGTTAGAAAACTTAAGATTTCATCCCAGCTCTGCCCCCAAAGGCATCCTTCCCCTTCTACTGCCTTGGTTTTCTCCTGTGCTGAGTGAAAAGATGGCCTTAGAAGTCCCTGATGGCCCTCACAACCTCTCAGGATCAGAACTCGATGATCACACTTTGATGCCTAGAGCTCGTGTGCAGTACAGAAGCTGAAGCAAACTGAGTGGTGGAGTTAGGAGAGAGAACTCACATGTGTGAGCCAACTGCAGACATACACTGGGCAGAGTTTGATTGAATGCCTGAGTGAGTGGATCAGACCGGCAGAGCCTGGCTTGTGGGCTGGAACTCTTGCAAGGGAGCTGTACATCCATATGCCCTACAAGCAGCGACCGAAGGCTGAATAAATAATACAACTTGCACGTATATGTGTGACTATTTTTCAAATCATCGATGCTGCTGTCACGAATAAAATACAGATTCGCTCGAAAGTGGTCCTGCATGCAGGCCGCCTTTGGGTTACTATGTGTTTTCTCCAACAGCAAACCTTCTAAAAACAACTGCTGTTCACAGTGAAAAAAAAAATGTTATCTGGGCTCTTCCTTAAAATAGTTGAGGGGAGGAAGGCAGGGGGTGGCTGAAGCTGGAGGAGAGAATGTTAGTAATTATTGAAGCTGGATGATGAGTTCATGGGGACTATTATACTGTTGTCTCTACTTTTGTGTGTTTGAAATTTTCCACAATAAAATGTTTTCTAAAAAGTATAAATGCTCTTATGTGGTCATTCATGGAATCTTTTGACATTAAAAATGGGGTTCTTTGTGAAAATCTGTTCACAATACATTGTTGATTGAAAAAATGCAGTTATGAGGCCATATGTTGGTATGACTTCAATTTTTTAAAGAAGTGAATGTAAGTGTGAGTGTGTGTGTCTAGAAAAAGGCCTTCCCTTCAGAACCTCATGAAGATGTGAATGGTGGCTATTTCTAGGTTAAAGAAATGCAATACCCTTTTAATAATAATAATAATAATAATAAATCAATATATATATATTGATTTCAGAGAGTAAGGGAGAGGAAGAGAGACAGATAGAGTCATCAATGATGAGAGAATCATTGATTGGCTGTCTTTTGCACACCCCTTATTGTAGATCAAGCCTGCAACCCAGGCATGTGCCCAGACCAGGAACTGAACTGTGACCTCCTGGTTCATAGGTCAATACTCAACCACTGAGCCACACTGGCCGGCCCTTAATGCCTTTTCTTTATTTTGTTTATCTGTATTTCAAATGAATATATTTCCCTTTTGTTATCAAACCCAAATGTTATTTTTTTTAAACTTTGTAAGTATCCCTGGGTTCAAAAAGGCTGGGGCCCTCAGTGGACCCTCCAGTACTGTAGGAATGCTGACTTCAGGGAGATGGGCGAGGGTGCCAGGCCTTGGGCAGCTGTCATGGCGGCCCAACCGCCTTGTGCTGGGCCTTAGGAAGCATAGGATTTAAAAATCCCTGGCGGGTGGAAGAGCGTTCCAGGCAACACGACACTAAGTACATCCTGTCCTGAGACAGCGGCCTGCCCAGAGCAGGGGTGAGTCCAGAGGCCAGCGGGCGTTCGGGGGGCCATGGGGCAGGGATGGAGGGGCTGGGCAGGGCACGGCCTTGAGGGGCCATGGGGTTCTGGGAAAAGAGGAGCCGGAAAGTCTGCCTGAAACTCGTCCCGGGTGTGTGTGCGAGCTGCACGCGTATTCGCTGTGGCATTCAGAACAAGGGGTAATTGGAAAAACATGGCCCATGCTGAGCCACACGCATTTGGGGACATGTGGCTCCGGTTCTGGGATTGTTTGTCATTGCTTATTTCAGGAAAGCAGGAAGACAAAAGATGAAGCGTCAAACGCCACGAAGACTCAGATGTCACCGAGGAGTCAACATGGGGCCAGGACCGCCATCTATCAGCAGCTGCGTCCTGCGGCTGCCACCCACCCGTGAGTAACCCTGGGCTGTCCGTGTGCACCGCGCCAGCTGCCACTCAGGCCCGGGGCCCTGGGGCGAGCAGAGCTTTCGCAAGCTGGGGAGGGTGGGGAGGGGGGGGGAGCCCTGGCACCTTCCCAAGGGTTTGCCGGAAGGGAGCTGGAGGGGCCGCGGGATGGAGAGGAAGAGGCGGCATTACAGGCAAACTGGAGACAATTCGGGGAAACTCCCAGAAAGCCCAGCACTGGCCGCGGGAGAGAGCCTGGCGACCCGCAGAGCCTACATGACCTCAGGACGGCCTGGAGGCCGCTGGCTTCCAAAGGCGGGGAAGTTGATGGCACGCATCTCTGCACCTCTGTGTCCTGCATTGGGATGGGGGTAGAGGGCGCGGATCAGGCTTCTAGGGCTCCGGGAGAGGGAGGATGACAGGGCAGGCAGAGGCTGCGCTGGGCAGGTGGGCTCCAGCTGGGATGACCTAGGAAGGCAGGACCCTTCAGACTCCCTTTGAAGAAGGCGACGGGGATCTGACATACTGACTGCAAGCATCTCCCTTTCTGAGGGCCCTTCATGCACGGAGACCTAGGAACCCTTGAAGACTCGCCAGTGCATAGCATCTTGGCATTTTAGGACTGAATGCAACCTTCCACCGCAACCTTGTTCTGACGCTTGAGAGAATACTGAACACAGGGCCCAGCAAACGTGAGGCCCATTTACTGCTCCCATCCCAACTCTGTGTTCCAACGAGGCCTGGGTGGCGGCCTTCACCAGGAATGCAGTAGCTTCCTCCTTGTTCTTCCAGCCAAGTCCCTTTCCCCCAGACTCAGCCAAAATAGCTGAATTTTATGGAACTGTTTACTAGGAAACTGAGAAACAGCAAAACTGAAGACAAGTGACAGAGGCTAGTAACTATTACAGAATTCCAGAAGTTATCAGCGACCTTATATCAGAGAACCCAACCCCAATCCCCCAGGATTTCTTTTTAATTTTTGGAAAAGTGGATCTTGTTCCTTATTCCTATTTTATTACTCTAATTCTCGTTATTATTTTTTGTTTATATATATAAATATTTAATCTGTACTGGCGGATATATTTTTATTGCCTTTTGGTGAGAGAGAGAGAAGCATCAATGTAAGAGGAACATTGACTGGTTGCCCTTTTGGTGTGTTTGAGACAATGCTCCAACCAACTGAGCCCCCCGCCAGAGCGCTAATATTTTTGAACCTGTGCCGTGTACCAAGCACTTTGCAATATGACCACTGCCTTTCATCAGGCTCCTTCGAAGTGTACATACAGCATTTTATCAGGCCCAGGGGGTTAAATAACATGCCCACAATCACTCCTCTGTGGCAGGGTGAGAGCTGAAATCAGGCTCACTGACCTCAAAACCAGATTGTCGATCCCCCTCTACACTGACTCTCCTCGGCCGTGTGTCCACAATCCTCCTCGTAACACAAGGCATCTGAAGTGGGAGAGGGCAGTTGGGGAGCATATGCAAACCTTGGGGCCCATTTCTGCCCAGGCCAACTTGTACAGAGGCTCTTGACCCTGGCTATGAAACAGTTTCCCAGTTTATGGAGACAAATAAGTGGGACTGCCTTGCATTCCTTTAACTTCTTCTTCTTATGAACTTCAGCTGCACAGTGTTAGAGTAACACCTATCTTACCTCCTAGCCACCGGCCTCATAGCCATCATCATACGTGACTCTCCTGTAAATTATTATTTATGTTTTTGTTCATTTCTAAGAAACTGAACACCCACTGACCACCACCCAACATTTCAGATAACTTAAAACTACCTATGTTCCTCTCCCATTCTGTCCTCTGACCCCAACCCCTCAGAGTAACTATGCTGAATATCATGTTTCCCATACTCCTACTTTAAAAAAAAAATGTAATTTTATCAGATATACTAGAAGCCTGATGCATGAAATTCGTGCAAGAGTAGGCCTTCGCAGCCCTGGCTGCCTCAGCTAGCCCTCGCAGCCCCAGCTTTGTCTGGAAGGTCATCTGGAAGGTCGTCCAGACGGTCATTCCACTGTTCTGCCATTTAGTCTATTTGCAAATTGCGCTTTTATTATTACAGTTATGTATATTTAAATATAAGGGTGTTTTTTTGTTGTTGTTGTTTTTTACTTTTGCTTGTTTTCAAACTTGGAAGATTATAGCTGAGCACCAAAATCTTCTGAGATTTATTTTTTTCACTCTAAACTTGCTACCAAGATTTATCCAGGTTGTAGTAAGTCCTTTTTCCCCTCTCTTTGATCCCATCAATAAAAAGAAACAAGCAAATAAATAAATAACTTTGCCAAGATATTTTTATCACCTTTGCAACTGCTATATTTTATATTATCACTTGAATTTGGGTTTCTTCCAAGAAGACACTTCAAAAAGCATCTTCAATATGGGTCTTTTGTGGCTGGTCGCCCAAGACCATGTGTCACTAAGAATATTTTTCTTGTGCACTGTCATTCAAATGACAATTTAGTTAGATATCAAATTCTTAGTTCCAAGTTTTTCCTTCAATATTTAAATCATATTATTTTATTGTGTTTTTGCCTCTGGTGTTGATGTTCAGAAATCTGATATCAGCGTGACTCATTCCTTTGCAGTGGTTCACTTCTTTTTCTGTGAAAGCTTTGAAAATGTTCTCTGTTTGTCTTTGATGTTCTTAAAATTTGGTATGGTATCTCTAGGGATGGGGGTTTCCTTCCGTTTCCTATTTATACTTCATCAATTCTTTTTATTTGAGATTCTTTTTTTAATTCTGGGAAATGTAAATCTATTATTCATCAAATATATTCTTCTTTCTATATATTTTCATCTTCTTCTAGGTCTTCCTATTATCTGGATATTAGCACTGCTGTCATCCTCTACATTCCTTCATTTTTCTTATATTTATATATAATTTCTAATATATATATATATAGTTTTGGTATGAACACATAACATCAGATCTACCCTCTTAACAAAATTTTAAGTATCCACTACAGTTTTGTTAACTATATGCAAATGCCATTTGCAATCTTACTACCCTGAGATTCTTCTGTTAATAGTTCAATGCAGATAAATTCTGCCATAACCTCCAAGAAGGTTGTAATGATATACATGCCTCCTATTTTCTGAGACCCTGTACTAGTGGTGGATAATATTGATCTTATAAAGATTTGCCAAACTGATAGTGAAAAAAATGTAACTCATTGTTGATTTAAATTGCAAATCTCTAGAATGTATATATTAATTAGCTATTGGCACTTCTATAAAATGCTCGTTCTTACCCTTTGTTCAGTTTGTTTTTGAGTTATTTGATTTTTCCTTATTGATTTGTAGAATTACTTTATATATTGTTAATATTATATAGAGAAGTTATAGAACTTGTTCATCTTGCATAATTGAAATAGACAAGTGGAACTACATCAAACTAAAAAGTTTCTTCAGCCCTAGCTGGTTTGGCTCACTGGATAGAGGCATCAGCCTGCAGACTCAAGTCTCCCCGGTTCGATTCCGGTCAAGGACATGTACCTTGGTTGCAGGCACATCCCCAATAGGGGGTGTGCAGGAGGCAGCTAATCAATGCTTCTCTCTCATCGATGTTTCTAACTCTCTATCCCTCTCCCTTCCTCTCTGTAAAAAATCAATAAAGATATTTTTTTTAAAGTTTCTTCACAGCAAGGAAAAGAATCAATAGAGTGAAAATACAACCTATGGAATGAAGGAAAATATTTGCAAATCATGTATCGCATAAGGGTTAATATCCAAAATATAAAAGAAACTCAATACAAAACACACACACACACACACACACACACACAAATAACCCAATGGAAAACTAGGCAAACACACACACACAAGAACAAACATAGAAAAAAACACACACCCACAAACTTGAATAGACATTTCTCCAAAGAATATATACAAATGGCCAACAGGTATATGAAAAGATGCTTAATACCCTTATTATATGTGTTTCAAATAGTTTCTCCTTTAAAGCAGAAGAAACATGATTTTCATTTAAGTCTGATTTTCTTTGAAAATACAGCTGTTTAAAATTTCCATGTAGTTGGATCTTTCACTATTTTCCAGAAGACTTCAGAGTTTTTTACATTGCCCAGGAAGGTCTTTCCCACCACATGCTTAGAAAAAATAAAACTCCAAAGGATCTAAATAAATTTTTCTCTCTGCAGATACACAAATAGCCAAAAAGCACATGAAAAAAAAATGCTCAACATCATTAACCATCAGGGAAATGCAAATCAAAACCACAATAAGATACTACATCATATCCACTAGAGTGGATATAATAAAAATGACCAATAACAACAAATGGGGGAAAATTGGAACCCTAATACACTGCTGGTAGGAATACAAATGGTACAGCCATTTTGGAAAACAGTCTGGAAGTTCCTCAAAATATAAATGTACAGTGACCATATGATCCAATAATTCCGCTCCTAGGTAAATCCCCAGGAGAAATTAAAACAAATGTCCATGCAAAAACTCATACACAAATGTGTATAACAGGGTTATTCCTAATAATCAAAAAGTGGAAACAATACAAATCTCCATCAACTAATTAATGAATAAATGAGTAAAATATGGTGTAGTCTTACAATGAAATATTTGGCGATAAAAAAGGAATGCAATACTAACACATGTTACAGTATGGATGAACCTGAAAAACATTGAGCTAAGTGAAAGAAGCCAGTCACAAAAGACCACATATTATATAATTCCATTTATTTGAAATGACCAGAATAGGAAAGTATATAGAGACATAAAGTAGATTAGTGGTTGCCTAGGATTGGAGAGGTGTTGTGGTAATGATAATACAATTCTGAGAATATAATGAAGGGCATTAAATTGTACATTTTAAATGAGTAAATTGTATAGTATGTGAACTATATCTCAATATAGTAGCTATTTTTAATATGTTTTATTGATTTGATAGGGAGGGAGGGAGATGGAGAGAGAAAGAAACATAGATGTAAGAGAGAAATATCAGTCTGCTGACTTCCACATGCACCCCAACTCAGGATTGAGTCCATAACCTTGGGCACATGCCCTGAACAGGAATCAAATGAGTGACCTTCTAGTGCATGGGACAATGTTCCACCAACTGAGTCACTCCAGCTAGGGCTAAGGTAGCTATTCTTTTTTTTAATCTGCCTTAAGAAAAAAATAATTATTTGTTCTGTTAATGGAAAGTCCAGGATAAAAACTCAGCAGGAGGACTTGGTTTTTCACCACCTCTCTCCTTGGTCTTTATATATATATACTAGAAGCACATTGCAGGAAGTTTCCTGCAAGACTAGGGCTTCCTGAGCCAGAGTGAAGCAGAGAAGGGAGCAAAGCCCGTCGAGGCAGGCTTCACTCCCTTCCCTGCTGCCTTGCTTCCTCCCATGTCTGCTGCCTCACTCCCTCCCTTCTCTGCCGCTTGGCTCCTTTCTGCAGCACTTGGCTTCCTTCTAGGCTGTCTTCAGTCTTCGCTCTGCTCCTGTGTATACAAATTAACCACCATCTTGCCTGGGTTAATTTGCATATAGTCACTCTGATTGGCTGGTGAGCGTGGCGTGGCTGGTGGGCATGGCTTAGGTGTCTTGGAGTGATGGTTAATTTGCATATCACTCTTTTATTAGATTAGACTAGAGGCCCGGTGCACAGCCGGCAGGGATCAGGCCACAACCCACTCTCTGACATCCCTCAAGGGACCCCGGATTGCGAAAGGGCACAGGCAAGGTCAAGGAACTCCACCGGTGCATGATCAGGGCTGGGGAGGGACCATGGGAGGGCTCCAGGGCATATCCAGCCCATCTCGCCCAGTCCTGATTGGCTGGACCCCAGCAGCAAGCTAACCTACCAGTTGGAGCATCTGCCCCCTGGTGGTCAGTGCACATCATAGCGACTGGTCAAATGGTTGAACAGTCAGACACTTAGCATATTAAGCTTTTATTATATAGGATAATTCATTCTTAGGCTCCTTGTGGTGGGTCACATAATCATCAACAAATAACCCAGAGGCATGGAGTATTTTGATTGGCTATGCCTGGGTCACATGCTTGACTCCTGTTGCTTAGAGAAGAGCTCCATCCACATCATAAGGAGCAAGAGCATATGAAAGGGTGGACCCTCAAATGAGATTTGGGAGTTACTTCAGGAAAAAAAGGCAACAGATGTTGGAGAGGCAAAAGTTGGGGTCAATTAAATCATTTGAAAATAATGATGTTTTTACCTCTTTGTTTCCAATATTTATGCTACCTAATTTTTATTTTCTTATTGCGTTGTCTAGGATATCCAAAGCTATGTTGAAAGATTATAGCAATAGTATTCTGTGACTTTGATGAGAATACTTTTAGTATTTTGCCATTCTGAATAAAATGATTTAGATAAAGTTTGACACTCCTTACCAAGTAAAAATATACAATTCTAGGTGCATCTGATTAAAATGTTTAAATTAAAAATTAATGTTGAATTTTATTAAATGTCTATTGTTATGATCATGCATTTTCTTATTTGTGTAATGAATTACACGAATAAATTTCTTAATATTGGACAGTTTCTGTATTTCTATAAATTGCTTTTATAATGGGGGATGAACAAACTGTTTTTATTATAAAGAGCAGCAAGTTGTTGCATCTTTCCGTTTCAAGGCAGCTCCCTCTTTGAGAGAAAAAAATTGGTGGGCATCCATGGAGAGCATATATGAGATAAGATTCCAGGGTGTGAGATCAAGCCCAGCTTTAGGACTTCACCTTTCCTGGACCCAAGGCCCTGACAGTCACCATGTAAGAGGAGGCACTCAGAACAGCCCAGTCTACTGACTGCTCTTTCCATGTGATTTCTATAAGGGATGGTCACAGGGGTAACAAACAGGCTCAAGATCTGATGAAGGGAAAGAGGCACCCAGAAGATAGCTGAAGATACTGGTGCAGAGAACCAGTGACTTGCCTACAACCACACAAGCTTCAAACCCAGGCAGTCTACCACCACAACCTGAGATCTTAGCCTCACCACTATATTTCCCCGAAGGCTTGCCTGTACTGCTCAGAACAAGGGCTATAAATTCATCAGAATTGACAGTTCGGCAAAGAGAGGTACCAATCCCTTGCTCTTGGCTGGTCATAGAACCCTTTTCACTAGGATTAGTTGCCTGGTCCCTTCCCATACTGTTGCCCAAATAGGTTCCCAAAGATCCAGTACTATTCTCACACCACCCACATTTTTCTAGGGAGAGGGAGTTTTTAGGAAAAGGAAAAGTTTATGGAAATCCCAGCCAGACTCAGGCTGGGAAAGGATTGTCCCTTCAAAATGTTCATGCAACTAGCAGCTCCTATATTCAGAAATGCTAAAAGCTACATCAAAATGAATAGAATCAGCATTCCTTGAAATCCATAGGGCTTTGGCAATTCCTAAAAAAATCTGACTTGCCTCAGATAATGAAAGGAGAGAAGAAACATTTAAGATAAACCTCAGTGATAACTGGAGACAACATTGAAAGCCTTTGGGGTTAGCTATCTCTTCCTACCAGGAACAGTGTTGATTTCATATGACTGATTAAGGAGGAATGTCATTCAATCATGTTTTTGATGATTACTTACCCAGTTTCTTCTGTGTGCAAGGTAGCCCAGCTGCTGTGGGATGTACAGTGGCACAGACAGTAGACATGGCCCTTGAGTTGTCAGAGCTTTGAGTCTAGTGAAGGATATAGTCAACAAGAAAACAAGTTTCAAATTTTGCCATTACGGCAAAGAAGAGTGTGCTCTAAAAAAGGAGGAGAGAGAGAGTATGGGGGGATCAGGGTGAGAAAAAGCCATCTCTGCAAAGAGACAGGAAGGCCACAACATGGGCAAAGTCTTGGCTGAAGGATAGGGCTTTGCTTGTTTAAGAAACTGGAAGACCAGGATAGCAGGAGCATCCTGTGTTGGGCAGACAGTGCCTCTTGAGCCATTTTCAAGGGTTCAGATTTTATTTCAAGAAAAATGTGAAGCCATATAAAATGTTTTAGACCTGTGAATAGAATAATCCAATTTCTTTTTTAATTGTTCTATGTTCTATGTGTAAAATAGTTAGGAAAAAGCAGCAAAGAAATAGGGAAACTAGTTGAAGGCAAATTCACAAATGAGAAATTTCAGAAGCTTGGGCCAGATGGTATCAGTGGAAATGGAGAGAAGTAAATGGACTAGAGATGTATGTTGGAGGGAGAACCTGCTGATGAAGACAATGTGGCAAATAAGAAAAAGGGCAGAATCCATAATTACAGTTTTCTGGATGCAGCAACTTGTTGGATGGTGATGCCATCTTGAGATAAGAAAGCTTAGGAGGAGTGAGTGTTGAAGGGGTAAATCAAGTTTTACGTCAGGAATGTAGAGATTTAAATATCTACTTTTCAAACTCTCTTTGCTTTAGGGCCACACATTGGGCCTTACCCCTGAAAGACCCTACTTTGATGGGCATGGTGTAGGCCCCACCAAGGCCTTTTGCATAGGAGGGTCCTCGAAGAGCTGATCACTCACTCTTTGCCCTAGCCTCACAATGAATGTCTCCAGCAGCTCCATGGGACCCAAGCACTCCTCCCCCATTTCTCCATCTAAACAGGAGGATGGGATTGACCCAGGGAGTGACTCTTGGCCTCTACTGGGAAACTGGCTCCCAGTAACCTCCTCCCCCTGCGTCAATCCTTTTCCCCTAAATGCTTCCCAGCTTCCCATATGGTCTCCAGATACCCCGCACCCTCTCCCCTGGGTGCAATCATCATTCCTAGGGTCAGTTCAGTCCTTTGGATCCCTCAGTCTAGGGAAGATCATGAGTCCATCTGTCATCACTCACCTCCCTGAAAGCTGAGGAGGGCAAAGAGCCAAGCGGGCAAAGCACATCTGTATTTCCTTGTGTAAGCCCAACTCTGCTGGCTAATCCATGAAGAAGCCCAGCTGGGAAGTCTACAAAAAAATATAGGAATTACTAGTTTGAGCCTCCTGCCCATCCACGCCCCCCTACCCATCATCATGCATATTCTGTTCATTATCCCAGACTTAATTCAAAGGTCGCCTCATCTGGGGAGACTTCCTAATTCTCAGGCAGATCCAGCCACTCCCTCCCCTCTTCTTCCTTGAACAGACCATAATGGCAGCCCTAATTGTGCTGCCCTGATACTGTAATGGCCTAGCTACTTGTCTCTTTTTCATTATATCTGCGTTAATAGGGCTCCTACAAGTCACATGTGACTGTTTAAATTTATATTAATTTGATTTCAATACAATAAAAATGTGTTCTTTAGGTGTTCACTAGTCACATGTGGCCACTGACTCCCATAGTGGACATCGTAGGTTGACAGCATTTCCATCATTGCAGCAAGTTCCATTAAACAGTTTTGAATTAAACTAAGGGCTTTCTGAAAACGGGATGTTATTCATCTTTGTACACTGGCACCCAGTATTGTATCTAACACATAGACAGTGCTAAATACATATGGATTGAATGGGTGGATGAGAGAAGTAGTTCTGGACACCAACTGCCAAGAGAAATATGGATAGCTTGTATGGAGCACACTCCAAGGCCAGGGATGAGAAAAAAATAGAATGTAAGAGAAAGACAGAAAGGACAACTCAGTGTGGGCAGGATAACTTTTCCATCTCCTGAGACACTAGGATGCTGTCAGTGCCCTTCAAGAGCTCTATTATGTTGGCACATAGTCACATAGGACTGCTCATTCCTACCAGCCTCTCCTCCGTGACACCTCTTTTCACCTCCCTGCCAATCCATGCACATCATTGACCTTGCAAATTCCTGGGAAGGATCTCCTGACCAAACCCAGCTGGCCCTACTCTGTCCAGCATCCCCCAGCACAGCATTGAGGAGCTCCACTCGGCAGCTGTCCATTTGTGTTCTGGTGCACATGTTTCATGTCTGACTCTGCTCTCTCTTTCAGGCTGACCAGAGGATCTCCACGCATCCGTAAGACCAGAGTTCCTTAATACCTAGGCTGTCCAGGTGCAGAACTGTATTTTACCAATCAGCATGGGTAGGGGATTCTCAAAAGTTACTGTCTAGTTTCTCATTAGGCAAAAGGCTTATAAGAGAAGAATAATGGGACCTGTTCTGTGGGAACAATTCATCCAGATTCTTCTTCACCACGAAACAGACAAATCAGGAGCTTGGGGGAGCTCAAAATGGTGCTGTTTTCACTCTACAACCTCCAGGGAACAGTTTCGCCTCTGGACAAGTGCCTGGGCCCTGTGTAAAGTGAGAGACCCAGGCCTGAACCTTGAGGACTTTAATTAGCTAAATCTCTCTACTCCTTTGCCCTGTTTCTGTTTTTCTGTATCAGTTCCTAATTTGGCGCCTTGAGCCCCATCACCTTCTTTTGCTCCATGAGAGCCCGTGGGAGATGGAGTGGGCAGTCCTCTGACTTGGCTCTCTCAGGACTCCTAATAGACCCTAGAGCTATTCCTGCATTTATTGCTTCATAGACACACTCCTGCCATCGGGAAAGACTTTCTGCTTTTAGAGTCCTGATCTCACCGTGGGCCCATTTCTCTGTGGCCCGCTGGACTTATCTGGAATTTACGCACAAAGCTGGCAGTAGTAAGGTTCTGCTCTGCCCTTGGAGACAGTTCAACTTCTTCCCCTACTAGGACCTAAGCCATTTTCAACAACAGGTCCATATCCCAAGATGGCAGCCCCATCAATGTAAATGTTGTAGAGGATGATGTAGCTTTTAGAATGTCTTCAGTCATTCACCTTGTCCTTCTCCTGGGCTCTCAACATCAGCCTCTTTCACCCAAGGACTATTCCTTAAAGGGAATAGCGGCCATTCTCTTCATTCCCAGAAAAGTCTGTTCCTCAACAGATGGTCTTTGGAACCTGGAGGGTAAATGTACCTTGTGCCGCATGCACAATCCCTTTTCACTGGTTCTGCGTGATGCGCCTTCCGCTAGAGGGAAGTTTGCTTACAGTCATGTTTTTGAAGGCTCAGCACAGTTTGTCTGCTTAGGAGCACACACCGTTGCTATGAGAGGCTTAGTTTTGTATGAGGGGTGTCAGGAAAGCTTTCTGATCCTCAGATATGGCTGAGTGTTTTCCTATTACATTCATTCATTGAGGTTGAAGCTTGTTCTCCCTGGACCCTTCTTTTTAAACAATGGTCTTTCTGCCTCCCCTGAGAGGGCCCTGGGGCTGGGTCTAAGGGGAGCTTTGTGGATGCCAGGTGACTCTGTGACTGCTCCTCAAAAGGGGAGTGGGAGAAAGTGACCATCCTAAAGCTGGCCCCTGTGCTCCTCTTTTCTCAGCTGACAAGTCTGAGAGTGGAGGCTGTCTTTCCCATGATCAGGGCAAAGGAGGAGAAGAGCTGGAAGTCATCAGGGTGTTGTTTTTGCCAGTGGAGCCCTTGAAGTGGAGACAGGAGAAAAACAAACAAACTCATGTCATCTCCCTAGGGCCCTGGAAGAGGTCCCTTTCACAGCCAGGAATGTGACAGGGAGTAAAGTCAGCCAGGAGGCTGCCTGCAGAGGGAGGGATGCAGGCAGCCTGGGCTGAGGATCAGAGAGAGGCGCAGAACGAGAGAAGGGGCCTTAGCTGGGGGTCCACTGCCACTGCATCCCCGGGGAAGGACAAAGAGCCTCCAGAGAGAGCTTTGCCTTGAGGCTGGAAGGGCCCCACAGCACAGAAAGACCACATATCTCAGAGGGGCCTCTTACAGTCTGCTGAAGGGTCCAGCTGATGTCCCCTGGAGGCCAGTTTTGTGGCATAGATGTGGCACTCATCATACAGATTGGCCACAAAGTGGCAGGGAAATCCCAATCAAGAAGAAAAAAAGTGTCAGAAGTAGATACCCAGAGCTAGCTGGTCCAACCTCTCCATTTGTGGGTAGGAGGGCCAAGGCCCACCAAGATTAAAGGCAGTCTGTGCTCTAGGCAGAGCCAGGCAGAGCGCAGCATGCACCTTTCTGTTCCCTCTTTTCAGGTGGGCCAGAGGAAGGAAAAGCATGGGGAGAACCAGGCCCACCCCCTGGCGGCCTTGACCTGTGCCTGCAATCTGATAAATGCGTTTGCACCTCTCAGATTCTACCTGAGACCCAGAATCCACCAAATCTATTCCCTGAGTCTGAAGCTTCACCTTGGGATCCTCTTAGCACCATTTTGAAGCCCAGGTCTGGGCTTTGCTCTTGTTTCTGCTCCCAAAAGACCAATTCCTCCCAAGTCTTTAATCCAAAGACCAGAAGTCCCTTGCTGCTTCCAGACTTCCAACACCTCCCACCTGCCACTCCTTTCAAGAGCCTGGACTCTCACTAGAATGTGAACTGATACAGGCAGGGATTTTGTTTACTAGTGTGTTCCCAAGCCCTTTGAGCAGTGCTGGCACAATGGAGACACCAATGTTTGTTGAATGAATGTGCCGATGCCTGAACCCACTGTAAAGAAAATGGAGTCATGAATTGATGGAAACAGACAAGAGAAGACAATTGTGATGGACACTTGTGTCCTGTCTCCCTTGCCCCTGGCCTGTTTGCTGCCTCTCCAAAAAATCAATCCATAGCACAGGTGACCGCCTCCCTCCACCATCCCAAGTCCTGAGGCGCTTCATCACCTGGTAGACTCCTTAGGCCTCCTCTTCTCTTCCTGGGTGCCCACTATCAGCCTTGGGGATGGTCCCCCAATTCTTCAGCATACAAGTTCACCAGTCACATGGAGCTCACCAGGATCCATCGAGTGGGTCTTCCCTCCCAGCTGGGGGTGTGGGTGCGCAGACAGATGTCCTCCTCTCCTAGAGGCTGTCAGAGATGGGGATGCCTGGTTGGACGCAGCTCCTGAAACCTAATGACTGTTGCCAGGGATTTGGTTTCTCCAGCCTTCCTCATAGTGAATTCTCAGCTCCATTACCCTGACTCTCTCCACATTCTTAGCACCCCTTTCTACTTGCTGGCTTCTCAGGGGGTCCGGACCACAGACCAAGGCCACTTCCTGCTGCCAGCACCCAGAGCACAAGGAGGCTGCTATCTCTCATTCCTGGACTCCAGGAAATGCCAGAACCTCATGTTCCCCTGCTGCATTCCAGGCAGAATTCAAGGGGTAGCCACAAGAAGGCCACCAAGGTGGTCTGGGCTCCCAGGAACAGCCTGACTCCTTCCCCATCCAGCCCACTCTAACCTCCCATCTCCTCTCAAGCTTTCTGGCTCTATGTTATCTGTAGGAATCTTGGCACAATATCTCCACAACCCCTTCTTCCACCTCATCCCAAGGCCACCTCTTTCTCTCCCCCCCTGATCAGGCTCTGAGTACCTCCACTCACTAGAAGGTCCCTCATGTCTCTCACTCTCCTTTTCTGGCCTTAAAAAGTATCCTGCTGGCTCAGAGATTTTAGAAAAGATCTAATGAGCTGGAACTCCAAATTGTGACCCATCCCCTTATTTTAGGGATATCACCTTTGTACTATTTCCTTCTTCCCAACATAAACAGATCTGTAAGCCAGCATGGAGGCTACACACTAGTCAAAGATGGACTATACATCAGGCTGTCCCCAAGTCCCAGATTACCCCTCCCTGAACACAGATTTATCCCTAACTCTAGTCCTCATTTGATCCAAACTGTCCTCTCACAATGGCCCCAATCTTTTCAACCAACTCTCAAGTGTGGGATGTGAGGCACTTGAGAGACCAGAAGTCTGAGGCCTCTGGAGGCCCCACTCAGAGTCCACACTAGGTGGGAAGGGGCTGGCCTCCCACAATTCACTGCCTCATAGAAACGCTTTTGCTATCAGGAAAGGCTCTCTGGCCCTAAGCCCTTAGACCTGCTCTCATCCTGGGCCCATTTCCCTGTGCCTCCCTGGCTTATATGAAGCTTATAGACAAGGCTGGTGATAGAAGTTACCCTTGCGAACAGTTCAGCTTCTTTCTTCACTAAAATTTGTGTGAATTCTAATCGACAGCTTCAAGGCCCAATCAGTGCCAAGTTTGTATAAGGGATATAATATTTAACATATCCTCGATTATTTACCCTGTTCTTCCACTGGGTTTATTCAAACACTATGCCTTCTACAGCTGTGCTTCTCTTGTAGGATGCTGCTTCCATTTAGTTCTCCTGAGGTCTCCATGGGTCTGTCCCTTGACCTGCACCTAGACCTCCACTAGCACTCCAAGCCTCTCTTACATGTGGAAATCACTTCTTTCATTCTTATCTCATCCCTGGAGCCCAGGACTATTTTTTTGTGTGTTTGTTTGTTTGTTTGTTTGGTTTTTTTATTGATTTTACAGAAAAGAAGGGAGAAGGATAGAGAATTAGAAACATTGATGAGAGAGAAACATTGATCAGCTGCCTCCTGCATGCCCCTTATTGGGGATTGAGCCCACAACCAAGGTACATGCCCTTGACCAAAATTGAACCTAGGCCCCTTCAGTCTGAGGTCTGATGCTCTATCCACTAAGCAAAATGGGTTAGGGTTCCCAGGGCTAGCTCTTAATTGTCTTCCTTCTCTTTCTCCTTTTTTCCTTCATTATGTTGACCTTGTTATCTCTACCTTCTTGACCTTGACAGAATTTTCCTCAACTGCACAAAAATGGCACTTCTCCACTGTCATTTTCATCAACTTCACCTTGTGTTTCTCTACTTTTCCTTCATTTGCCAAAATACTGGTGGAGATCTGCAATGCATAAATGTTGGGTACTTTGTGTCTTCTTATTAAATAACTAGGGGCCCAGTGCATAAAACTTTGTGCACTTGGGGTGGTCCCTAAGCCTGGCCTGTGCCCTCTTGCAGTCTGGGACCCCTCGGGGGATGTCCACCTGCTGGCATGCCTGGCCAGCCTAGGTGAGGGGCTGAGGGCCGTTTTCAGACTGCCCACAGTCCCTTCAGGGTTTGGGTCCCTACTGGGGTGCCTGGCCAGCCTGGGTGAGGGGCTGAGGGCCATTTTCAGGATGCCCACAGCTCCCATTGACCCAACATCCCAGTGAGGCTGGCTGGAATCAGGTTTCTGGGGTTTATTTATCTTCTATAATTGAAACATTATTGACTTGAGCAGAGAGGCCCAGCCGACCTATGCAGGCAGTTTCTTCCATCGCTGGTGCAACTAAAGCCTCCTGTTTGCTCTAGCTCCATGGCTGCTGGCCGCCATCTTGGCTGGGTTAATTTGCATACAGCTGCTCTGATTGGCTGGTGGGCGTGGCTTGGCTGGTGGGTATGGCTTAGGTGTAACAGAGTGAGAGTCAGTTTGCATATTACTCTTTTATTAGATTAGATGGTCATAGAGTCAGGGATCCTAGTCCAAGACAAAGACTGACCAAGGAGAAAGCTGGTCCATCCCAGTTCTGGATGGGGCATGGAACTTGGTGTGGAGAGTGGAGACTAAAATTCCATGAACCTCTTTGAGTTTGAATTCAAGCAGGCACTTGCTTTTCTATTGTCACAGCCTTGCTAATGACAAATGCTGTGTACTTTGTGTCTTATTAAACCATCAATCAACTTCTCACCTCCCACCTCCAATTCCCTTCCACTCAGCAGCCAGGGAGATTTTTTAGAACAAAATAAGATCAATATCCTTCATGATATACAGATTTCTGCACATTCTGCCCCCTGATTTCCCTCCTTTCTGTCTCAAATCTTTGTCCTCTCACTTACTACAACCACACTGGCTTTCTTCAGGACCTGCTATGTGCCAACTTCCATGTGCCTCCCTCACAATTTACACACATGTTGTTCCCTGGCCCACTATACTCTCTACTTTCCCCGTCCCCACTCTCTACTTCTTGCCAACTTTTGCACATCATTTCAATGGAAGTGTCCCTTAGAAAAGGGCATCTTACCTGACCTTAAGGTAAAGTAAATGTCCTATTATATGCTTTCCTCATTACCTTTAAAATCATGATACTTCAATCATCATGTATGTAATCCTGTCTCTGTTCCTCAATTAGAATCTGCACCTAGAGAAGGGCCCTGCCTGTGCTGGCTGCAGATATTGGGCTGACTTAAGTAAGTCCAGGCCTTTGTGGGAAAGAGCTCAAAGGATATCATCACATGGCCTCTTCTCACTGACTGGCTGGAGCCTGCAGAGTAGCAGGATGGAAGCAACGTGGGTGGAGATGATGTTCCAAGTGCATTTAGACCAGAGCTCTCTCTAGCCTCTACAATATCTTTGTGAGATTATCACGAGATACTCCTTCTTCTGCAGCCCAATAGCAGAGCACAGGCCTCGGTGAGGGGACGCTAGTTTCATTTCAGCTCCAATTCACCCGTTGGCAGATGCCTTTTTTCAAAACAGAAATGAGCTAATTTTCAAACTAGCTAAAAACATGGACCCATGTTCTTAGACTCTGCATCTTCCAGTGGAGCTCAAGAAGTTATGTCCCCTCTCCCTGCCCCCCTCCCCAGGGCCTTCAAATCCTCTCTCAGCTTTATTTCTCAGTCTAGTTCTGAAAACATCCCAGTGCCTCAACAAGTTCTAGCCACTTCCAACTTCCTTAGCTCTTCTCAAATCAATGATTCTCCCTTCCCTACACTCTCTCCATTTCTGCTGACACCTGTCATGGGCTTATAGAGAATCATATTTGAGGAGGGAGCTATTGCATGTGGACAAGGCATCCCCAGCTCTGCATAACCCACTAGGCTCCCAGCTATGACTCTATGTTTAGTGACGGTAAGGGATAGGGGGTTCCCATTTGGTCAGGGACAAACATAGGTGAACATTCCAAGAGCAGGATCCTGGGAACCAGCAGAGAAGCCAGAATTTCATCCAACACACCTGTAGGGGGGCCTGTGTTGAGTGATAAAAACACTGTAGCATTCTCAGTTCTCAGCAAGGTCTGGATGACCGGTCAGTGAGCAGCTGGACTACAGCTGGGACAGCTCTAACCCGCCCTGTCCTTCCCACGTCTGACCTCCGCATGGCCCCGTGGATCACACTGCCCCCCAAGCCAGCAGCCTGTCATCAGCATCTTATTTCACTCTCTCCCCATCCTCCTGCTAACAGTGCGTTCCACAGCTCATTCTCCCAGAATGCCTGGGGCAGAGCAAAGTCACAGTGGGCTCCTCCCAATTCAGATGGCAGATGATAAGCATGCCAAGTTCCATCAAGACTAACCCTTTGGCACCTTGAGGCCTTTCCCACACATTGCCGTAGTGACCCAGCTTGGCCATATGAGGCTATGGACATATTTGCTGTCTGTGTCTCTCCCTCTAGCTGCTGGGCTTTCTCCAAAGTAGAGGGAATATTGCCTTAGAGCTCCTGAAGACCCAGATCTGTGGCTCTGGTTTAAGGTGGTATGAGATTGGCCTCTTTTTCCTCCATTAGCTGACCAACCTTTTGTGTGCCCCTGCATGCCTTTTCTCTTATTCTGCCCTCAAAAAGGCAGCCATTGCTGACAGCAGAGGCCCCTCATTGTCCTCCCACTTCTATCCTAGTTCTAGTTCATAAGTTCTTGTCAAAAAAGAAATTGAAGGCAGGAGTTATAATATTCCCAGCTTATAGAATAATTTGCTTCAGTAATTCCTTTTGCCTTGGGAACTAAGTTTTGGTGTTGGGTTACAAACAGAAGAAGAAATTCAGGTCAAGGAGCTTGTTCACCTTAAAATCTGGGTACATCTGTAGCTAACAACATCTACTTTTTGCCATCAAAACCATCCCCCTCATCACTATGGGCATGATGACCATTATTACCATTGCCATCTAATAAACATCATCGCTTTCATCATCTCTTCCATCTTTATCACCTTCTCTATTGTTTTCACCATGATTAGCATCACCATCACCAAAGTCATTACCACCACCACAATCATCCTAGTTATCATTATTTCTATTAACATTGTCTACCACAGTCATTGTCACCATCGTTATCACTTTCACAAACATCATCATCAACTCCTATATCATCACTCTTATCATTTTTATCATCAACACCACAAGCATGACATACATCGTCTCCTTCACAAATATCATCAACATCAGTATCCGTAGTATCTCATCATCATCACCTTCACGAACATCATTACAAACTGCCATCCTCACCATCACCACTACTATCACCAATAATTTCTCAACCATCAATACCATTCTCAGTGTCAACACCCATTGCCACCACCCAGCACCATTAACCTCATTATCATTTATCCTCTTTATTCGGTTGACTTTCTCTGTAATGGCTTCTACGAAATTCAGCTCTACTCTGAAAATCTATACCAAGCACAATCTATGAATTCAACTCACAATGGGTTATTCAGGTTGAGTTAGTTGACTTCTGCTGCATAAAACTTGTAAGCTTAAAATAAATACTTTATTAAACACATTTATTTAACACATGATTCTTGGGTCATCTGGGAAGTTCTTCTGATCTTGGCTATTTTAGCTGATTTCCAGTAGGCTTCCTCATGCATCTGTAGTCAGCTGATAGTTATGGTAACAACCTGATGAACAAGGATGGCCTCGCTCACATCTGACAGGGAACGTCAGTTCTCCTTCATGTGGCCTTTCATCCTCCAGCAGGCTGGCTCAGCTCATTCACACAGAGGTTTCAGGATTCTAAGTGTAGCAAAAGGGCAAGCCCAATGCATAAGGGTGTTTTCCAAACCTCTACTTACATCATGATTGCTAATGTCTCATTGTCCAGAGGAGGTCATAACGTCAGCACAGATTCAAGAGGTTGGGAAACAGACCACATCCTGATAGGAGACTCTACAATGTCACTTTGCAAGGTCATGAATTTGCGGAAGAGAAGAATTTGTGGCCATTGTATAATTTATCACAGAGGTGGCATGGAGAAAAAGAGGATACCTATTCTTTACATCAAGAGCATACGTCAGCAAAGAGGGCTCTAATATAACGCACTTATTTATTCTGAGAAATACCCTTGAAGTAGCTTCCAGAACTGAGGTAAACTTCCCACCCGGAGTCACTGAGTCCTCCCACTTGGCATAGTTTAACTACCATGAGCTCTGAAACTTGCCACTCTTATCATTTGTTTCTCAGACTTTCTCCAGCTCCTTGCAGGAAGTCCTTTACATCCACTTCTAGAGACTGTCTCCATTTCTACTGGACACCGTTTATGACATTTCTCAGATTCTCTCAGACCTCAGCTACTTACTTGTCTCTGCTGCTTCCCCAACAGCCAACTGACTCTTTACATGTTTGCATGCTTCGGCCATCTGAGGTTGACCAGCTGCCCTGCCAGTGTCTCAGGCTCCTACTGCGCTTTCAGGCTTGGAAGAAGCATCTATACATAGAGTGTGGGATCTGCCTTCCTATGTAAGCTGATGAAGGAACTGGGTGATAAAATCAGGAAGTTCCAGTTGGTCAGCTCCCTATAAGATGAACTTTGAAAGAGTGAAGATAGAAGAGAACTTCAGATAAAATTCTCTCTATCCTACCTTTCTAATGGACTCTTCTAAGGCATTCTTCTTCTATACAGCTCGTCCGGAGAGCTCCTGCGTGGCTGAGCGGGGGCACCTACACCTTGACCAGTTGTGTCTCTAGCAGCTTGTCGGGAAGCAAAGGCCAGTGTGGTAACATTTCATCTTGCCTTGTTCCCCTGTCCTTTACTGCTTCCTTTCCACTTTAACTCACTCTTGCTGCCCTGGATTTGCACATCCCCAATAAAGCATTAGCCCTTAAGCCTTGCTTCAGGCCCTATTTTCTAGGGAACTCAAACAAAGACATCATCTTAAAGAAGTTCACAGCCAGGGATCTTAGGAGGAACCCAATGACATCAGAGGCTAAGTAGTTATGCTTTTTAGCAGAAGATGGCTCTAAATTGACAGAGATCTTTTTGTGGTGTTACTGAGAATAGGGGTGGTAGGACATTCCTCCTCCACCGCCACCACCCCCCAAAAAAGCTATGATCCCATTTCTAGGAAGCCAGAGCTTGGGGATGAGGGCCCAGGAACTCAACTCCCTGTTGTTCTAGCTCCCTGGAAAATGACCTCTCTTTTTTTCTTCCTTTGCCCTGCCACAAGTGCTCAGATGCAGGTCTAAAGTTTCTTAGTCGCGCTAAGTATTAAAACCATTTTCTTACATTTGTGTCTTTGCTTTATATCTGAGCCAATGGACATGAAACTTCCCCAGTCCAGAGAGCACTTGGCAGCTCCTTGGTGACCAAGACTTTGATTCCCTCATCAGACTAGGGTTCGCCAAGGGCAGGAAATATGTGGCTCCCATAAAACTTAGCCCCAGATGATTCAGTGTGGTCATTCAGTGTGGAGAGCAGAGCCAGCCATGAGGCTGAAGTGGATACTATCTGGCTTCCCTTTCCTTACTACTTCTTTCCAGTGTCCTGCTTTCATCAGAGAGTTCAGCAGCATCCTCCCCTCTGCATCCCCTGTCAGAAACTGAGTCATGTGTGTGGAATTGTAGTCCTTTTTAACCTTGTGTGTGTTTATGAAACTGGATGACTGAATTGTCAACATGGTTGGGAGATAAAACAAAATGCTGCCTGGCCAGCATGGCTCAGTGGGTGAGTGTTGACCTATGATCCTGGAGGTTCAATTCCTGGTTAGGAGACATACCTGGGTTGTGGGCTCAATTTCCAGTGTGGGACATTCAGGAGGCAGCCAATAAATTAATCTCTCGTTGATGTTTCTATCTCTCTCTCCCACTCCCTCATTCTCTGGACAAAAAAAAAATATATATATATATATATATATATATATATATATATATATATATATAGTATCAAGTAATGCCACAAAGGTATTTATTTATACAGTAAAAAAAATATTTTTTATTTGAAGAAATTTAAGCACTCCTCCCACACACACATCAATTACTTTGCATTTCGGTTTCCCAAAAGTCCAAGTAAACCAGAGATAAGTATGAACACTTCAGTCTTCCTGTTTCAGAACTGAGACTGAGCACATGCATCCCTCTCCAGGCCTAGAGAGGGTTAGGGGGTCACTTAGCCTTGAGAGCATCAATTCCAAATCTGTCTCTTGAGTTTTTTCCTGCCTTTAAAGACACCTGAGTCTAAAACAGAAGCAGAGAAAATGTTACTGGTTGCCCATTTCTATTAGTGGCTCAACCATTTTTTTAATAGGCCTCCTTGCCATTCACCCAAACCCTTCTGACTGTAATGCAAGCCTGTTTCTACCCCCCAGTTCATAGCAAAATTTGTGGCCCTGATGCCATGCTACAGTCACTGGCTCTGGTTTTGCAGCTGACTCTTTGGAGCTCTGATTGACACTGAGTTCTACTTCACACTGGACAGTTAAGACCGGGTCCTGCACTTGACTAGACTTTCCAGGCTCTCACCAGTATTCTCAAGAGCAACTGCTGGGGTGTGGCATGGGGACTGAGACCCACCCCTAGCATGGCACAGACTGCAGGACCATCCCTAAGGTCACGAAGCACCTCTGGAGAAGGAACTGTTATGTTCTCAGGTCTATTATGAGGTGCAGTCCATCTCCCAAGGATATCCTATTCAATAAAAGGCTAATATGCAAATTGTCCCCTCAGGAGTTCAACCACCCACTATGATGTGCACTGACGACCCAGGGAGTGGTGTAGAACAAATGGCCTGGGGACTCTACTCATGCATGGATTTCATGCACTGGGCCTCTAGTTAAATCATAAAATATAGTGCCCAGAATACAGTGAGACTCTGCAATGCTCCTTCCCTGTTGAAAGCCTGTGGATTGGTTTGAGATTAAGGGTAGACTCTGTGATTTCTCCACCAGAGTCCTCAGTTCACTTTCCAGACTGATGGCTATCTTCAGCATGCAACAAGGAAGATATCTGAAGACTGTATATGCAATCAAGACAGTAAGGAAAAAGAGGAGTGAAGGATCATCCGATGAGCCTTTAGTATGTGCATTATCCTAGAGAGGACTCAGAAGGGCCCAATGAGGCAGGTCTCGCATCCCCATTTAGTCTCAGAGGTGGTCTTAGACAAAGCTCAGATCCCTTCTCTCCTTCTGAAAGGAAGAGGAAGGACAGAGGGAAAGTCTCAGAGATCAGAGAGTTCTGTTCAGCGGCAGCAGGGGGATTTCTCTGGGCATCACCCCAGCTCTGACCCTGCCAGGTAGGCTGCTTTATAGCTGTAAGAAACATGATATCCCACCTTGGCAAAGACTGATGAGAGAAATTGATTCTGTCTTACTCAGGGAAGGTTAATTGGGTCTCTCCCGTGTTTCTAGGATGCTCTTGATCACCCCTCCTCTGTGTCTCAGCATCACCCTCGGGTGCTGCAAGAATTCCTGGCACCCTATCTAGGTATGAATATGCCGCAATGATGGCAAAACCCCCAACAGACTTTCCTCATATCTCATCCCTACATTAGTCAAGAGGACGGGATCATCCTGATCAGCTAAGGTAGGGAGACCAGCTGGTACTCAGACTCCATGAGCCCGGCAAGCTTTCTCTTAAGAGACGGCCCCAACACCCACAGAAGCACGCCAGCCTCCAACGCACCTTTATCAAACAGTGTTATGGGAAAACAAAGGAAGGGCCCCCTACTCTGCCTCAGAGGCTCATGGACCAATAAGGATTTAAGACAAAAACAACATAGATGGGTAATGACCAGGCATAACCTTGACTTGCTCCTTCCCTGACTTCAGTGGGTACATTCTCTGGAGCTGGACAGTGAAGGCCCTAGGGACAAGGTGGGGCCTCAGCCGGATTTACAGAAAACGGTTTCATTGGAGCCAAGACACAGAGGCGGGGTGGGCTGGACACTCAGGGGACAGTGTAAAAGTCAGTGGCATGGGTTGGGAAGAGGGGGCCATGAGAATAGGAGGAAACGGGGAGGCAGATCTGAAAGAAGGGAAGGGGCTGAGTTTGCACTTGAGCTCAGAGTCAAAGAGATTCAGCAGTGCTCACCTCAGCCATGTGTCTAGACAGGTGTCTTCCTTCCCCCCAAACCACATGTACCCCAAAGAGGTTTTCTCTGAGGAAGAGCCTCTGAGGACATGGGGAAAAGCCAAAGGCCAGTACCCGAGAAGTGAGCAGCTAGGGGTCTGGAGATAGTCCTGGAGACACTGTGAAGGAGAGGGGCTCCACTAACCACCCACCCTCAGGAAGCCCTGGGAGGGGAGAAGCACCAGAACCTCTGCATATGCCCTCAGGTCCCACTGACAACTACTGTGGAGATAGGAAAACTAGGGAGAGTGTGCCCCCCACTGGTCAGTGAGAACCAAAACTGACTGCCAGTGCAGGGCCCAGGGCCAGGCCAGAGGGGTCTTTAGACCTTAGTTCACTGCTCCAGCCCCTCCATCTAGGGGCAGCCTGGCTTTAGGGAAGTATGTTGAACCTCCAGGCCGTTTGCATCCTGGCCCTGGGGAGGTCTGTGGGGCCTCTCTCTCCCTCTCTGGAATCTAATCTTCTCTGTGTTCCCTGTGGTTAGAGAGCCCCAGGCAGAATGGCCTCAGTGTTGGAGCACTCAGGAGGGGCCTCTTGGAAGTCTCCCTCCTCCCTCCCACCCCCCAGTAGGAGTGGCGAGAATGGAGGGTGAAGAGGGAAGATGTTGGCCCTTGCGAAGGCAGGAGCTTAGGAGGCGCTAAATGGCCTGAAGAAGGGATCCTTCCAGGATGTGGTGGAAGCTCCGTCCTGAGGCCTTCCTAGTCCAGCTGGCTCCAAATGTGAGGGCAACACTCAGGCCTCGCCCTGCTCAAGTGGACGGGCTCCTCACTGCAGTGCTGAGCTGCTCACAGGAGAGGCTGGAGGCGAGGGTTTTCTGGCCTCTAGATTTCTCTCGCTCGGGTATTCAAGCTCCTGAGGGACCTCAAGAGTTTCTTGCTCATTTCCAGGGGAAATCTCACCTTTCTGTAAAGGTTTCCCCAGACCTTCCTAATCACAATGACATTGCCCATCACCTTCGCTTCTTCCTCATCCAAATCCCTCCTGTTGCCCTTTAATAAAAGAGCAATGTGCTGGGCTAAGGCCACGGAGGAAGACAGCATGGTTCCCATCCTTGAGGGCCCCCACACTGCATGTCTTTTGTCCTAAAAAGCCCGCAGCTTCTGGGAAAGGCAGGCTCAGCCCCCCTCAAAAGAACGAGGCCTGCAGCAGACAAATATACAAAGTAGAGCAGAAATCATAAACACATTTTATTTCTAAATAATTTTAAAACCACTGGCATTGTAGCAAATTGGAATATATTTCCAGAATCGACTCAAAGAGATTTTTTTTTTTTTTACAGCAACATATGAAAAATGTCATTTAAATATCCTCCAGCAGCTGCACCACATGTTGGGCTCCTAGGAAAACACTTTCATTCCTTTCATCAAAGTCCCTTGATTAATGTTCCACTTTTCTTTGACACTTTTTCCATAGTTTTTTTTTTTTTTAAATCAAAGGCTGTACTATTATCTGGAAGAAAATGAAACCGATAAGATTTAATGTCTGCTACATTCGACAATCATGGCAAATATATATATATATATATATATATATATATATATATATATATATATATAGTTTAGGCCTTGGGCCAAATGCAAATGAACATTAAACAGAGGGTACACCCCCGCATGGGGCGTTTGGGAAGGGTGAGGCTGGGGCAGACAGAGCCTGCTCGGGCAGCAGTGGGGAGAGGCTGGTGTGAAGGTTTGTGGTCAGAGCAGGGGGGGTGGGAGCAGCAGGGGACAGAGGTGATTTTCCTGACTGCAGAGTCCAGGGTAGGACAGGAGGGGGTAGGTTGCCAGTAATGCCCACCTGGGGCAGGGCCTCCTGCGATGCTGGGATTTTGTGAATGGGACCTTGAGGGAGGCAGAGGAGAGAGGAGTGAGCAGGAAGGAGGGAGGGGAAGCAGCAAGTAGAGATACTAAGCCAGTGGGAAGGCAAGGCAGATGGAGTAAGGGGAAATCACAGCGTGTCTGGCACGGCAGCCGATGCCATAATTTAAAGGTCAACTCAGTGGAAAAGGAAGAGAAAAGAGGGGGAGAGGTGGTGTTAAAATGACTGCCTCTGCAGTATGGCACTTAACTCCTCCCAGCCCAGTGCAGCCCTGCTTGGGCTCTTGACTTCAGGTCCTCAAGTCCTTGGGTCCCCTTTGTCCTCCCTCCCACATCCCGGTGTGGGCTCTGGAGGTTGCAGACCTGGCCCTGCATCCTGCCTCCTTTTGTCCCTTCATCCAAGTAGAAGCCATGCAACCTCCCCAAGCTTCGGTTACTTCATTCATAAAATGAGGATGATTGAACCCGATCTCCTGGTTTATTGTAAAAGTTAAATTGTGTGATGGCATAAATTGCTGGAAAAACTCATTGGAAAGTTGCAAATTTTCCTGGGCTTCTCTAAAGGAAGTGGATTGAATTTACCTTTAAGGAAAAAAAGTGCCCTTTGTTCCGGGAAAACCACCATTTGGGCAAATATAAACGAGTAGTCTTCCTTTGTCCTAAGGTACCCTCTGGTCCAGGAGACAACTGGTCACCCTCAGACTAAACCACTGTGAGGAGGACCCGGCTCACTTCCTGCTTCTCCCACCCCCAGTGTCTTTCCCCAGTTTGTATTGCAAATGTGTGTATCTTTTTGCAGAATCCGTCTCTCCCCTCTCTCTCAGCTGGCTGAGTTGCTTCTTGGGGAGGAATGTTACAGTTCTCTGCCTGGATTTGGGCTGCCTTTGTGCCTATAAATTATGGCAAGTTCTTGGGGAGCTATGGAGGTTTTTGTTGGAACGGTTTTTTGCTGGAGGACTGAAGAGGAAACCCAAAGGGCTGCAGGAAAGACTTGCAGGCGTGGGTTTCAGCTCTGGCGGGGGAGGCTGTGTAAAGTCACTGACAGGCCCCCAGACGGCCTACTGTGGTGCTTGTCATCAAAGGGTGAAGAGCCTGAACTGAATCGCATGGAGTTATTCCATGCAAGCACCGTGAGACAAGCACGCACTGCCTGTTGTCTATGGTGAGACAGAACGCAGGATGGGAGGGGTCCTCAAGGCCACTCTTGTGCTCCCAGACCCAAGGGTGCCAGAACCCTATTCGGGGCCAGAGCGCCCTGGTCTCCTGGATTTGACCCAGTGCCTGACTAGACTCCCACTGGCTCCTCCCTTCCTTTCCATGATCCCCAACTATTCAAATGTTTCTAATTTAAAGCAATAGACTTTACTGCATAGGAGAGGTACCTCCTACCAAGGCATGGCTCTCAAAGTCTTCAGTTGTAAAGATGGTGCTGTGGCCGTGGTGATGTGGCTGGTAATGGGGGAGATGGAGGGACTCCTTCAGAGCCCCCATCACTGGAGCTGCAGTTAGGCAGTCATGTTCCAAACCAGGGCACTGGGTAGTTATACTCCTTCTCCTGGTCTCTCGGGGGTGATAAAGGCCTCCTCTCCTTTGGACAGACAATGGCTGGGACACTTCAGCACAGGGCAAGTTTGCTCCTAAGCTGAGCTACCTGAGTAGATGGTGGAAGGAGCCCCAGCCTGATGGCAGGTGACAGTGACATTGTCTGCGGTTTCTTCTCCTTCCCTGCAGTGAAGACTGGGCCACCTCTGGCAGGAGGTGGGGCCTGTCAGTGCTGGGAATCTCCAGTCCACCCTGGTCCAGCCTGGTTCTGCATGTGCCGGGACCTGGCAGGGATGGGTAAGGATGCTCAGGAAGACGTGCACAGAGTGGGTTGCTTCAGGGAGAGGGTGATGGGCCTTGGCATAGACGCTTGACGTTATGCCCGATGGGTAGCCAGGAAATCTAATTCAGGCCTTTGTGAGGACTGTGTGAGAACCCTTGGGGAGAGCAGCACACCTTCACAGTGCCCTCAGGGGGTTCATGGGGCTCATGGGGCTCAGGGGCAGGGGGGTGGGGGGCCTGAAAGAGCTACCTCTGGAGGAGAGCCTTCAGTGACCCCTGGCCTAGCCTGTAGTCCTAGAGCAGACGAAAGAATCTAAAGTGAACTCGCAGGTAGTGAGCCCACTGGCTCTACAGGTATGTGATGGTGGCAGGAGGTGTTGTCTTCTAACAAGGAAATTTCTTTCTCATGTGAAAGGTTGACCTGGGTCCACCTGCTCCAAGAGCTTATGGACATGGCCCAAGCAAGTGAACACCGTGTTCCCATTAACTGGTCCACACACAGGGCACTTTGCCACCAGCCATCCAGGGGCTGAAGGCTAAAACCAACCAAGACTGTGAGAGACAAACCCAAGTTTCATTCATAATCTGGACCCAGCCAAATGTAGCTGCTGGCAATTCCTTACAGATAATTACAGAGACAGCTCACATTTGCCTAAAATAACTAAAGAATTGAAGGCATAAAACCATTAGCTCTACGCCCTGGCCAGTGCTCTCAGTGGTTAGAGTGTCAGCCTGTGCACTCAAGGGTCATGGGTTCGGTTCCTGGTCAAGGGGAGGTAACTGGGTTGCAGTGCTCCCTGCCCCTTAGTTGGGGCATGTGGGGAAGGCAGCCAGTCGATGTGTCTCTCTCACATCAATGTTTCTCTTTCTCTCCCCTACCTTTCCTCTTTTCCTTCTGCTCTCTCCGAAAAACAATGGAAAAAATATCCTCATGTGAGGATTATTTAAAAAAAAAAAAAAAACACTAAAAAAATTCATTAGCTTCAGGTTAAAAGGAGGGGAGGGGATAGACAGAAAAGGAGCCGAAGGGCAGAGGCAGTATGTCCCCCATGGGACAACGACTTCCCCAGGGGCTTCCCCACCCACCACATTGAGCCAGAAAACTCTCTGAGGGCCTTTGAGAGAGCTGAGGTATCCCACTCTCAGGAACCCAGCTGCTGGCTGGGATGGGTTATAGTCTGGGGACACTGCACCCTTGCAGTAGCCCAGGGAAGGGCAGCTCAGGACAGCCCCCAGCTCCCAGTAGCATCTGTCCCCTCTCAGTAGCCCTGACCCCAGAGCCCCCGCACAACATTATCCCACTCTGGGTGTCTGGCCACTAGTGCTGCTGCCAACACTTCTCTGGGCAGCATTTTCAAGAGCCAGATGTTCTGGGAACGTCAGCTTTCTCTCCCTTGGAAGAGCTCGCACCACCCATCTCAGCCCCTGTCTGCTTCCCAGAGCAAGTCCCCCTGATGCCCTGAGGTCCCCAAAGCCAACTCATGCCACTCCGCTCAGTTTCTTCCAGCTGTTCCCACACTCCAACCTGAGTTGCACTTTATGTGAGACCCACCCTGGGCACTGGGGACGTGGAAGTGGACTCTGTGTTGAAGATGCTGATGGCCTCCTAGGGCTGCACTTCCCGGGGACCTGTCCCAGGTCATGGACTCTGGCAGAGACCAAAGGCAGTTGGGGCAAGAAAGGACCGCCTGAGTCAGCTTGTCTGGGATATGGGTGCTCAGACTGTGTGGGGGTATTGGCCAAGGAGGCAGGGAGAGAGGTGAGAAGATGCATCAGCTGCAACCCTGGGCTCTGAGCTCAGAGTCTCTGAATCTGGTCGGGTTCAGCGAGGAGGCATAGGAGGCATATTGAAGACACTCACACGGAGCTAAGTGGGCCTCACCAATGGGCTCTGGCCCAGGCTCCGGGACTCCCTCTCCAGCCTCAGTTGCCTCTTCTGAGAATTGTGAGGGTGTCCCTTGCCCTGTCCCGTACATGGACATGGTGAGGATCACATGAGTTCTAAAGGCCCCTGTGAACATAAAAGACTTCATTCTCCAGCTCACCCTGACATGCCTGCAGGACAAGAGGCCTGCTACCTCTCAAGTAGATACAGCCTCTGGAGTTGGGATCTCCACTGAGAAGTTCACCGGAAACGCACCGGGAAACCAGAGAAGGAAGGAGGCTGCTGCAGTTCAAGGCTTCACTGGGAGACTGTGGCTGCATTAAAATCAATACCGTGACCGGGCAGAGGACAGACCCCAGAAAGCCAGAAGGGGATGGTCTCTACCTGCAGAGCCTTCCGTGAGCAAGTCCCTCATCCCTGCCCAGACACTTCCTTGGCCTTTACCTGCTCTTCTCTTACCCCATGTGCCAAGGCTGGGGCCCCATAGCCCACACTGAAGGGCACACAACTGAGAGACTGAATGAATTCTGCTTCCTGAGCAATGGTGATGCTCCGAGCTTCCCCAGGAAGGCTGAAGGACATCCCTCACCCCAGGAGACACCCCCCAAGACTACAGTGGCCTCACTGTCCCCTTGAGGAAGTGTCCCCTGGGAGCGAGGGCATTTGGGGCAGGCCAGGGGACTGGATGAGAAGCAGGCGGCAAAATCAGGCAGCTGCTTCAGAACCGCGGCAGGAAGTCCCAACTAAGATTCATCCTGGAAAAATGTAACTAATGCTGCACAGCTGGGGCCGGCTAATCAGAAACACCGGCCCAGAGGTGGCAGCAGGGACAGGCCCAGAGGGCAGGGCCGACAGAGAGGTGATAATTGGCAGCAAGGTCTAGGTCTGTCTCCCCCACCCTCTTCGGCTGCCGTTTGTACAGACGGAGGTTGTCACACTGCAGTCTGGCAGGGACAGCTTCTCCGCCCCTGCTCTGCCTGCCTGCAGGGGGGTGCATTGCTCATCCATCACCCCAACATCAGCTTGAACAATAGCTGAAGCCCTGCCCAGTCTCTGGCGGATGGTGCAGAGTGTGGTGACCTTTACCCCTTCAGGCCCTTCTCTAGGTGACAGCCCTCCCCAAACCCTTGGGACTGTCTGCCTCCCCCAGCACAGCCTGCCCTCAGGAGAGGTTCTGCCAGGGGCCTTTCAGCCCTTAGGTTCCCTCTCCTTCTACCACAGGCTCCTTTCCCTGGGAAACCTATAATAGGGAAGGGATCCAGGCTGAAGCCATTGAAGAAAGGTGAAGAATTAGTCTGGGCCATTTCATGGAGCTTATCAAGCATTCATTAAGCCCCTACTGTTTTCTATATGCCAGGCACTGCGTTACTAGCTGAATGTTAGCACTATCTGTCCTCAGGAGGCTCACAGCCTAGTTGGAGAAAGAAACAGGGAAGAGAGGATTTCAGTGGAGGCAAGGGCAGTGACAGGAGAGCCACGGGGAGCTGAGGGCTAGGAGAGGGGCAGCCCAGCCAGGAATGGGAGGCAGGGGCTGCCAATCGCAATCCTCTACTTCTATTCTCCCCTCGCCTCCCCTCCCCGAGCTTTCCTTCCGTCCTCAGCTATGTCTGCCTCTGGGGAACCCTCTGGGCTATAGCGAGGAGGATGGAGAGACATCTGCAGCAGAAGAGGCAGGCTCTGAGGTCCCCCAGCCCACAGGCTGTCCCCTCCAAAGGCACTCTGCAGTCCCCAAGCTTCTCCATGTGCGATCATGGGAGCCAGAGGATGAGGCAGCTGGGAAAGGCCTGCCCCAATGGCACCCATGCCAGCGGCTCCTCTGGACATTACTGGCTTCTGCTGGGACATCCCCAGGGGTGTAAATGCGCACTGGTGAAGACATGCAGACACCCCCTTTTGACAGCCCTGACGGAGCAAGAGTGCTGCCCTGCCTTTTGTGGCCAGAATCCGCCTCCTGAGTCTTCCAGCCTCTGGTTTGAACTCCCTGTCCGGAGCCCCATAGAAAAATTCTTGAAAAACACAGCTAGTGTGGCAAAAGCTACCCGGGGACCAGGCTGCTCACAGACCCTTTCCCAGCGGGCTTACCCCTCTCCCAGCTCTGAGGCCTCAGGGATCTCCTTCTCCTCTATCCTCCCTGCCCCTCCTCACTACTTCTGACCCCTGGGGCCTCACTGCCCTTGACCTAACACTTCACACCTCCCTCACTCCGGCCCAGACAAACCCTGTACTGCAGCCACAGGCCGTGGGGCCCTCAGTGTCCAGCACAGGAGTTGCCCATCTTCAGAATAAGCATCAGGTCTTTCAACTTGCCTCAGGTTGTCACTGACTTAAATTCCCTAGTGGCTCCTCTTGCTGATGGGGCCCTCTTTTTCTCTACTAATGCTGTCTAAGAGAGGCACCACAGTGGGCAGAAGTCCTTGAGCCCCCGTGCACACTGATGAAAGGCACCAGGCTGGCCCCCCCAATCTTCTCACAGCCCTGTTCTCCTTCCCAGTCACCCTGCCTGCAGACTGAAGTATAAGATGTGGTGGCCAGCATCCCTCCAAGTCAAAGCAAACAGAGGGAGAGAGGCAGGGGTCTGGCGTGGAGGTCTGAGAAACGGAGGTGGAAGGAACGGGAGGGATGGAGGGGGATCTGGAAGGCATGCATGGAGAGGAGGGGGTTGGGCAGGGCCTCTGGGGGCTCACATGGGAGATGCCGGGTCAGAGGGTGGGAGCGGAGCAGAGAGGAGGAACCACATGGCAGTGGCAGGAGCTGGGCGCTGCCGTGTTGGAGGTTTCCTTACTGCCAGAGTGTTTGCCATGGAATTTCCCAGCCTAATAAAGAAGAATTTAAATAGACCACAAGTTGCTTCATGTTGACTGTATAAATAAGCCAAGTCCCCAGCTCCCTTTGTTCCACAGGCTATTTGTGTCAAGAAAGAAGAGGGGCAGGAATCCGACAGAAGCCGCCGTCCCAGATCGAGGATTTGGGGACTCTCTGTTCTCCTCGATCAGGGCCCCAGGGAGCAGAGGTTGAAGCCTGGGAGAGGGAGGTTTGCATTTCCCAGCCAAGACTTCCGTCTGTGAGTGTGCACACACAGGCACGCAATCCCCACCCAGACTCACGTGCACACATGTACACGCGCACGTCAGCACATGTGGAACTGTCCCCACGCTCACTCCCGGGCATGGGTGTGTACATATGCACACTTGCCCACGTAGGCTGACTCACATGCAAGTGGTCCTGAGCCAATTTGCTCAGTGGTTAGAGCATCAGCCTGCAGACCAAAGGGTTTGGGGTTCGATGCTCAGTCAAGGGCACGTACCTTGGTTGCAGTTCGATCCCCGGTCCTGGCCAGGGCACATGTGGGAGGAAACCAGTCGATGTGTCTTTCTCATCTCAAAATTTCTCTCTTCTCTCTCTCTCTCTCTCTCTCTCTCTCTCTCTCTCACTAGGTCCTGTCCTGGGTCAAGTCCCAGCCACTTCCCTACCCATCCTGCTTCACAGCCACCCTGGGGCACGTGGTTTGAGAATTGTGATCCTTCCGAGTCCTGCTGGGCGTGTGGCACAGTGGCTTTGGTCACATGAGTCACTCCTAAGGAGGGCTCTTGCTGGAAAAGCAGCATGAAAACCGAGTTCAGAATCCTCCAAACCCACGGCCGGCCAGGGCCCAAGGTCTCCATCCCCTCCTCGCACACATGCCCAGCCCTCCCAAGCTGAAGCCTAGGGGAGGGGGAGGAGACGCAGCCCGCGCCACAAGGCCAGCCTGGAAGTTTCTAGCCCCTTAGTGATAGGCATGGCAGTGGAAGGGCCATTGCAGCAGAGCACTGGTACCATCCAATCTGCAGTATGCAAGAGGGAGAAGGCGGGAGGGGGAAGGGAGCACGAGGAGAGGGGAGGAAAGGGGGAGGCAGGGGGAAAGGGCCCTACAGAGCTGACCTGTAACCATCTGCCCAGTGTCCATTCCGACTGCTCTATCCCTGTGCAAACCAGAGTTCAATGTCTTCATTTCATTCTCAGATGTGCTCAGCACACTCACACACGTCACACAGAGCAGGGGAGAGCGAGGTCTTAGGGGATGAGGAGTTGCCTGGTCTCAGGTATTCCCAGGTTGGAAATCCCTCTTCCAGTCCTAATGCTGCTTGGCCCCTGGGCCTTTCCTAGCCTCCTCAGTGCTGCCCCCTGTAGGCTGCCACCTCCCCACAGGCACTGCTCAACCCAGAACAGGAGTTGCCCAACCCCAAACTCCACAAGGCCTCACAGAAGCCCATGAAGGCAGCAGCAGGAACAGCTGAAGAATAGGTCCAGGATGTAGGACCTTTATGCTTGAGATCAGAGCTCTCACCTCAGGAAGCTACAACTCAGTCCCAGGCTAGGGATCAAGAACAATCAGTGAGTGAGAAGTCACCACTCCAGGTAACCCCCGAAAATATCATCAGCCTAAAATTAGGAATGGAAGCGCCTCAAAAAATAAGACTCTGAGTATAGAGAAAGAAGAGCCCTGTGGCCTAGAACTATTGGGCATGTTCATGCACTAAGTCATCCATCCATTTGGTCAAATATGTATTGAGGTCCTACTATATGCAAGTACTATGCCAGGCACGGTCTTTGTAGAAGTGTGTGTGTGGGGGGGAGGGATGTCTGAACACGCGCACATTTGGTTTTAGGAATTATCCACACACACCTGCCACACACAAATACAGACAAAAGCAGGATCCCAGGGTCACCCTCAATCCAAGCCACATCTCAACCCCGACTTCTGAGACCAGCAGGTCCTCTACCTCCTTTTCCTGAACAAGTGCTGGCTCCTGGGCCCGAGGGAGCGCAGCAAATCCCAGTGGGAGGCATCCCTGCATCTTTGCAGTCCCTGACCAACCTTTCTGAGGTCCATTATGCCCAATAACAGAATAATACCCGCTGCCTTATTCTCATGATGCCCCGATGCTCCCTTTGGTCCCCTCACAGGCAGGAGTCCCAGGAGTAGGAAGGCAGGCCCAGCCATGGCTGCCTTTCTGGGCTGGCTGGGGGCTCGAGGAGGCTCCCAGCTGCCAGCAGATGGTGTGCACGCCCAGGCGTTCTGGGAGACGGACGGGAAGGGAAGCGGGCTGTCCACACGCCCAGAATCTCCGGGCTGTCACCAGGTCCCCTTGATCCTCCTTCCAAGAAGGAAGGGAAAACATGTCTTTCCGGGCCCTAATCCTCTCCACATGGGCGGGCACCATGACGAGCCATTGCAGCACGCAGGCCACGCCGGCAGGGGCACCGCCATCACTGTGCCCAAGGACCCCTCCACAGACCCGCAGGTATGAGACTGCTCCCCCTGCCTTCCTTTCAGAGCCTCCACACTGTTCACCTCCTACCCTCATCTTGCCCGCTTCCCGGCACACTCCCACCAAAGGGAAACTGAGGCAGTGCCAGTTGATAGGCACCTGCGCGGAAGGAGCCAGACAAGAAGTGGTTTGCCCTGACCTGAAGCGACCACTGCACTTGAAGTCCTTCCAGGGGCATCACAGGCAAAGTTGTTCAGGAAAGCCTGGCGGGGGACTGCGGGCCCTTACAGATCTGTGCAGTGCAGCAAGGGTGGCTCGGCCACACCCCGGACGCTCAGCACAGGACCCCAGGTGGCCCTCCTCTCAGCAGTGAATGACCCCTGGGCCGGTCCCCTGAAGAGCAAGGGAGCCGGGGAGCCCTCAGATGGAGCACGATGGCCAGTGAGGGAGTTGGGGGGCCTTTGTAGGGAGGGACCCTCCTCTAAACCAGCCGGGATCCCGTGAAAGGCCAGTTTGCACAGCCAATGTCAAGAGAGTTCTCTCTTGCTACAGCAAGAAAAACTGCCTGCCATCTCCACGGGTTACAGGCGAGCTCTGGCTCTTGCTGTCGATCTGGGCCACATGGACCCTAACCCACGGCCTGGCATTAGTGACCTCCGTGTCTAGCCCCTCGGTGTCTGAGGATGCAGAACCAGACAAGCCCAGGCACGGACAGCGGATGCGGGCTGGACCCACAGTTGCAGGCCCTGGCAGCCCCAGAATAGGAAAGGGCCCACATCTTAGCCTCTCTAGCTCACTGAGGGCCTTCCCTGGATGCCACGCTGGCCTGCCTTCTGCAGCCACCATGACCACACAGCCTGGACCTCGAGGGCAGGGAGGACCTGCCAGGAGGCTGAGAGGGCCTGGCCCTACTTTGATTTCGGGCATCAAAGTCCAGGAAATGCAATAAACTCAGAGGAGCACTTGCTGTCTGGAGTCCTCTGCAGGCGCAGGCGCAGGCCCAGAGCCCTCCCTGCTCTCCAAGGGCCAGCCAGGGCCCTAGTAGGTTGGCTAAGGGCCCTGGGCAAGGGGCTGGAAAGGCCACCTCCATCCGCAATCAGTTCAATAGCAACTCTTTGAATTACAGCGAATTCTGCTGACATGGCATCTTCCTTTTGCACCCCCCACCCTGTTTCTGTCTGTGTTCTCCTCCAGCCCCACCCCTACCCCCACCCCGCTGCCCCCCTGACTTTTATTGTCCCAGACATTTGCGTGAAAACAGGAACTCTGTGCTCTGGGCTCCATCTGCTCCTGCTTATTTCCCACTTGGAGCTGCAATCCCTGGTCACACATGTCCTCTCCCCAGACCTCCCCTTCTGCTCAGGCTGCCCCGCATCAAGGACTTGTGGGGTTTCTGATATCTGGGGCAGGTTTGGTGTGGGCCGAGAAAGTGACCTGCTCTTCAAACCCCTGCTCGACCTTGTGGACACAGTGGGGTCAAAAGCTGTGGCCCAGGCTGGTCTCTGGAGCCTTGAGACTAAGAGCTCCCCCGTGCGACCCCAAGTCCTGCCCCACACCCCTCTCAGCCCCAGAGGCATGACCCTGGGGAGAATTGGGGAGTCAAGGAAGGCCTTCCAGACACCACTAGCGTCTCATGTGAGGAGACTGAGTTACAGGATCTGTAATCTCCCTCCCTACAAGGCCCTCAGATCCTAGTATTCAGGCGTCACATGCTTGAGTAAATGCCATCTTGTGCTGCTTATAGGAATTAAAATGGATGTTACAATGAAAACCATGTTGTTAAATAAAAGAGTAAATAGGCTACTCACAGGGACATTTAGTTCATGTGACATTTTTGTAAGAAGTTCGCAAATATTACCTCACTTTTATGAATAGTTTTAAAAAAGATTTTTATTGATTTCAGAGAGGAAGGGAGAAGGAGAGAAAGAAAGAGAGAAACATCAATGATGAGAGAGAATCATTGATCGGCTACCTTGTGCACGCCCCCCACTGGGGATCGAGCCCACAACCTGGGCATGTGCCTTGACCGGGAATTGAACCGTGACCTCCTGGTTCATTGGTCATTGCTCAACCACGGAGCCACGCCAGTCGGGCACTCTTAGAAATATGACCTCACGTTCCCTCAGCCACCTCTCTATACAGGTGAGGAACTGTGTGAACTTGCCCAGGGCACACAGCTGGTAAGAGGGCAGAGCCTGGTCTCCTCCATGCTCGCAAGCAGCCGGTGCCTGCTCCCCCCCTGAATCTGTGTTCGTGCTTTGTTCTAGAAGGCTCTCCTTCCTCCACCTTCCTATCTTTCAAAGCCCATTTCCATCTTCCTCATGAAGTCTAGGTGCTTTTATTCCCATTTTAAAGATGAGGAATCTGAGACCCAGCAGTCACTGTATTTATGTGAGATCTGAGAGGTACTAGAGTGCCATCTAAAGCTGAACTCTCCAGTTAGCTACATCCTAAACCTCTTTGTTGGAGACTTTTCATTCCAAGGTGCCCCAAGTCAGACACCAAGTGAGCAGGGCAGGAGCCAGATTAGCTGCTTCATGTGTGGAAGAGCCGGGGGCCCAGAGGAGGGGTCACCATCGGTGAGCAACAACTCTTTCCTCTGAAGACCCCCCCCCCTTCATCTGCAGTGTCCAATCCTGTCTACCTACCCAAGGTATCTGCCCCTCAGCTTCTGCCAGCTTTTGCACCCAGGTAAACACCTCAGCTGTACCAAACCCCACATCAAGTCAGCAAACCAGAACTTGGCAGGGGGGCGGGGGAAGGTGCGCCGAGCACCCTGATCTTGGAGAAGGTGACAGGAACCAGCTCTGCAGCATGCCCCGGGCAGGGTCCAGCTGTGCAGAGCCTGGGGAGCAGGTGAGGGCCTGGTGTGCTGTGACAGAGGAAGGGGAGGGGGCCCCCAGCCCCACAGGAAGCCCCAGCTTGTTGTTGGGTAACTTCTCCTCCTGTTTTCTGGGAACAAGCTATTTGGAGAAGAGGGGGGGGAGCCCTTAAAGGCTTCCAGATGGGGGGACCTTCTGCCCAGGCCTGCTGACATGCCGCCACAAAGTCTGTGCAGCACTTTCTAAGAATCCCAGCAAATGTGCACCAGGGTGACTCTGGGAGGTCTTCTGAGCCATTCCCCTGCCTCTGGGATCCCCACTGTCCTGGGGCTAATAGGAGGCCATATCCCATCCTTTAATGTGCCTCCTTCTTACTCAAAGGCTGCAGAGACAGAGTGCTGTCTCATCTCTGTCTCCCTCCTCCTTGCACCCCAGCATCCCTCTATCAACTTCACCTCCCTGAAGGCAGCAGGTTGAAGGGAATACACGGCCTCTCCCCAAACCTGGCGAGGCCCCTGGAAGTTTGAGAGAGGAGAGAAAACAGAACAGCCAGGACCTCTGTAAAGAGGAGGGGGGCTGGGAAAAGGTTTGCAGAAAGGAAAAGGGGGATGCGTTTGGCTGAGGGCTGCCTAGAGCCCCTTCCCCGTGCACACAGACAGGGCTTGCTGTGGGTGGGCTCCCACTCTACTCCTGTCCTTCCCAGGTTCTTCCTCAGGGGCAGTAAGTGGTGCTCCAACCCTTGGTCCTGACCATCCCCTCCAGCAGCCACACCCTGAGCTGAGGAGTTGAGGGTGTACACAGCTGGCCTCACCTGGGCTACCCAGGAAAAAGGCCAAAGGGATGGAGAAGGCTGGGGCAGAGACATCGGTGTCAGGCTCAGCACTGGGGAAGAACCCATCTTGTCAGAACTGCGGGTCTCCAAAGGAGCAGCAGCCTTCACCCAAAGTCTGGCCCTCCCCAGGCTGTTGCACCCAGGCCCCTGCCAGAAGGCATCTTTATGAGCCCATTGGAAATCCATGAAACACACACCACGGGGGTGAGGGACAGAGGAATAGGCACAGGGTGGGGTGAGAGGCAGACAGGCAGAACCAGAGGCAGAACCTCCTTGAGCAGGGCAGCTCGCTTTCATGACCTCCAGACAGCCCTGGACCCCACCATGGGGCTTCTTCTCGGAAGAATGGGGCACAGGGTCAAGGGTGGCAAAGCTTGCTGGCCCTGCCATGGCCCTGCCTGTTCCTGAGAGCCCAGCAAGATCTCAGCATTGCTTCTGGGGTCCTCCGGTGACCACTCATGTCCATACAGGCTCCTCTTCATGGCTGATAGCAGCTTGAGGTAGAAAGAACCAACGGAGGCCCTGGTTTATATGTCCCCGGTCTCCACCCTCAGCCTCCTGGGGCCCCCCTGAGCCACCACCACGGCAGCCCCTGCTCCCTCAGCCGCCCCCATTACTCGGCACAGGCTTCCTGATGAGCTCACACCAGCGGGCCCTTCCTCAAGGGCCAGGCTTTGCTCTCTCCGCTGCTCCCGCTTCTGGGGCGCCTTCCTGAGAGGTGTCCTCAGGCCTCTGGGTGCAGGCCCCTCCCTGGGGTCCCCCACTGTCCTCTCCTCTTGCAGGGCCCCTGGCCTTGCAGCCTCGCCAGAGCCAGAAACTCGGATCTGCTCTCTGTTCTTCATTCAACTTCTGACTCCCTGGCCTACTTCTAGATAAATCCTCCCTGAGCCAAACCCCACTATGTCTCTTCCTCCCAAGCCTCAGTTTCCCCCTCTCCACCAAAAGTTGGGACAGCAGAAACTTTTAGTCCCGGTGGGCTGGTTGACTCTGTGAGTTCCAATGCAGTCAGTTTGAGGGGCAAATGTATGCAGATGAATATGCAAATGAGCATCTCCAGGATTTATGAGTGGCCTTAATTCCAAGAGGAGGAGGTAGGACAGGTGGAGAGGGCATTTCAATGAGGCAGCCTCAGCCTGGCTGGGCCCACTAAATCCTGGCCGGTGTCAGCGCAGTAAAGCACCGTGATGAAGGGCAGGCGGCCCGCGGGAAAGGATGGTGATTTATAGTCACTGGAGCTTCCTCCCTGCAGTCGCGCAGGCAAGCGCCAGGGGACAGGGATGAGGAAGGATTTATGTTGCTTGCTTCCCCACCCCAGAGGCGGGCGGTCGGGAGAGCAGTGGGAATGTGGTAGAAGGTGACTTTCACCTTCAGAGGCAGCGCAAGGCTGGCAGAGCAGCTTGTTTCTACCCAGGATGGGCAAAGAGGGAAGGTGGAGGGGACGTCCCAACCTGACTCCTATCCTGCCCTTAGCCACAATGGTCTCTTCCAGGCTGTCACCTCCTTCCTTGGGCCCTAGCTGTGTCTGGCCAACTCTTCAGGGCCTGGCCAGGTTCAGGCCTGGAAGACTGGAGGGAAGTGGGCTCATGGGTATCTCCTCTGATCAGAGTTCTCCCCGAAGTTTAACTTCACTCTCTGGTGCTGCAAAGAGAAAGAGCAGTACATGGTGGCTTATTCTTGATGGCCAAAAACACTCCAAGAGGAGGAGGTAGGACAGGTGGCAGGGCATTTCCCTTATCTTCACCTGATGACGGTGCTTGCTGTGTCCTCTCCCTTCTCAGCCCCCTCCTGATCCAGCAGGTGAATGCCCTGGGGTTTCGGGGGTGGGGGGTCAGGGGGGAGAGACCCTCCCTCCACACTCTGCTGAATTCCTGAGGTCGCTGATAAAGTACATTTTGGAAAGGTGCCACTGCTTCATTGCTTCCCTGGAGTGTCTCAGAAATGACTTATGTGTCATTCATTCAACCAGAGAGTCCTACTGTGTGCGCTGGCTAAGGCCCGGAAGAGAGAAGACTCAGAGGCAACACCACTGGGTACTTATCAGGTTGCCCTGAGGGCCACTCCAGCCTCTCCATAAACAAGGTTTGCATGGCCTGCTCTCATAATTCAAGGAGCCAGGCTAATGGTCTCTCAGGTAAAGAAAGAAGCATGCCCACGGATCAATCTGCCTCCTAGAGTCACAGACACTTCCAGGGCGGCAGGTGATGCTTTAACAGGGCACAGGAAGAGGAATAGATCTCTGATATGCAACAGAGCTGTTCTCAGTAGTGGAATGGCCTATGCAAAGGCTCAGAGGCCAGATTCCAAGGTTTTCTGTGACCTGATCTTGCTTACATATTATACTGGTCAAGGCTCATATAGCCATATGTGACACAAAAACCACCTCAGACTAGCTTAAACAAAAAGGGGGTGTACTGACTTTTCACCCAAACTCAACAGGTTGAGCAAGAGAAGCTTAAAGGACGTCACCAGAGACCCAGTTTCTCTCTGTCTTTGCTTTATCCTCAGCTCAAGGTGCCCCCCACTACCAGCCCCACCAGGCACAGTGCCAGACTTCCTGACACCACACTGTCCAGGAGAAAAAAAATCCTGCACCAATAACAACTCCCTCTTCACACCTCCTCCCTTCCTTGCTGCAGCTTCATTCTTGAATAAAGACAACAAATGTTTCTTTGAAGCTCATTGGCTGTGACTGAGTGAAATATCCACCTCTGAGCCAATCACTAAGACCAGAAGAATGTGATTCTCTCATTGGTGAAGACCAGATCATGTGCTCTACCTGGCATATAGGTGGAGAGTGGCCAAGAAAGGCACCATCCAGGAGCAACTGTCCTACACGTGGACCAGGATGGGCCCAGGATGAAGAAAGCACTTCCTGTGCATGAATGCGGGTGAGAGGGCCACCTGGATTGGTTTCGAACCAAATAACAAGTGACCGTCAAACGAAAGACTCTGGGAGAAAATGGGGGGCCCCAAACTCCCTCAAGTTTCCTTTCTCCTGATTTATTTATTCTATATTATCTAAGCTGGAAAGACAGAGCATGAGCTCTCAGATGTGCAACTCTCATTCCTACATGGAACAATCATGTGTGTGTGTGTGTGTGTGTGTGTGTGTGTGTGTGTGTGTGGAGAGGGCTGTATATACACAGTCTTCACTAGTAGCGTCATCTCCCATTGGAATACAGTATAGGGAAATGTGGGGATTGGAAGAGCATCCTTCCAAATACTAAACAGTCACAGCCAAGAAAAAGGACCACACGTAAATGTGATGTTGACACTGAACCCAGAACCTAGGAAACGTGGCTCTGGGGGGCCTGGGCACCTGGAAGGGAATGGGGCTAGGATTTGGGGCACCTGCTATGCCCAGGCCAATGCCAGCTCCTCTCCCCCAAGGAAAAGCCAGAACCCCAGCCACTGGCATGTGCAGGGGCAGACTGAGGTGGGTGGGGAAGTCTGGAAGGGTCTCTCGGCCTCTGACTCCACAAATCATCCTGTCTTCATGTGTACGGTGATTGCCAAGAGCATAGCGTGTTTCCCAGTGTCAGCAGCTCTGTGACTAACGCCCAAGATCAACGGCTCTATTTTGCCTTGTTTAGAGTGATTCTGTCATCCCCTCCATAGAGGGGCCTCACCAGAACCCTCCCAAGTGCACCCTGGAGCTAAGGAAGCCGGGACTCAAGGCCGTGGTGTGTGCCAGGGTCACTCTGTGTGCAAGGAGAGGAAGGAACAGGTGAGAACCTGGGCTGAATGTGTCTGAAGCGGGCCAACTATGAGTCCTTAGCAAATGACCGCAGAGGAGCTGAGAACAAGCTCTACCCTCACCAGTCTGAAGCCGAGGTTGGAGCGACACTCCTGAGCACCCAGCGCTATTGGGAGAATTTGGGGGCCTGGGACAGGAGAAGAAGAAGAACATGCAAGTGGGACAAGGGAGAGGTGACACTGCCATCTTGTGCCACGTGGGAATTAGTAAGCTTCCTGGGTTGGTTTGTTCGCTTGTTTGATTTGTTTTTGGTTTGTTTTTATCAGCGAGGACTCTGAGTTTTGAAAGAATTGGCTGTGGACCCAGACCCAAGTGGCTGGAAATCTTGGCCCTAACACTTACTGGCTATGGCATCTTGGATGGCATTGCCCCATTTTATAGAGGGAAAAGAGGTTTACAGTAGCTGAGCAATTTGCCCACAGTCACACACTAGCTCAGGGCAGCATTCAAACTTAAAATCAGACCGTCTAGTTCCAAAAGCCAGAGTATTGAATGAAGCAACAATTAAAGGAATAAATCTTCTGACCACTCACCTGAACCTCCAGCTCCTCACCCTTTCAGAAACATGCCCTTGCTTAGCCACCATGCAAATTGTGTGGCTTATATTTCCATCCTTCCGCTCTCTGACCACACTCCCCATTCCCCGGGGCGGGCGGGGGGGGGGGGGGTCCATGTGGAGGGTGTCCTTTCCAGGTGGGAGCATTTCACGGCCACATGAAGCCCTCCAGAGCCCTTCCCCCCATCACCGCACTCAGCGCTCCGGGTTGCTGTTCCGTCAGCCGGGATCCCACATGAGGACGACATGGACAGGCCCCCAGCCAACCCACAATGGACAATGGAGTGTGAGTGGGAAGTAAATCTTCATTGCTTTAAACCAAAATCCACTGAGACTTGAGGTTTGTTACTGTGGTATCACATAGCCCATCCTGACTGATACTCTCCCCTTACTAGGAGGGGCAAGTAGTTGGGTTCTTCTAGATGAACAACAGGGGTGTCCACAGGGGGAAAGAACGGGGAGCCCGTTTTCACCAGCCACGCCATCCTGTTTCAGAGAAGCCAAGTGGAACAGGGGGGGAAACAGGCCTTAGAAAAGATAAGGATTCCAAGGGCCCTGAGCCAGAGGGCTTTCAGACTGCAGGAGGGTTACCTGGCCCACCGGAGGCCAGGAGGGCTGGGTCAGCGAAGTCTCATGTCACACAGCCCAGATGCAGGCTGGAGCCTGGCCCTGTGCAAGAAGAGTCAGAACTTGGCCTTGTGCGGGGTTGGATCACCACCCCTGCCCCCAGGCCAAGCATCAGCAGGTCTCATGGCACAGATGGGCATAGATGCAGATGGACATCTTGGCACACAGGCCCAGGGCATTGGTGCCTAGTCACCTGAGTGCAGATTGCCTTCCCCAGGCACACTGCATGGACAGTGGACGGGTCCTCAGTGGACCTGCAGCAGGGACTGGGCTGCAGGACACTGCGGGGGGGGAAGGGGAGGCCTGAGGAAGAGTGTAGGCACTAGCCCTTCTCCTTGATTACCTTCCCCCTCCTCCAGCATAAGAAGAGTTCTCCCAGCCCACATTTTTGAAAGACGGCTTGAGGGAAAGTGGTTTGACTATAAAACAGCGCCATTCTGGGTAAGGTGGTGCATAAGCTGGATTTGAACTGGAACCTGGTGACCAGAGGGGTTACCTGTTGCGGGGGGAGGGTGTCAGGGGAATGTAGAGAGGCTTTCCCATGAGTGACAGCTGCCTGACTGGTGTGAGCAGGGAGATGTTCAAGGCATAAGTGGCCCTCAAACATCTTTCCACCACTTTCCCATTTCCCTCTAATCAGGAGTAGCCTTTTCTCTCTCTGAAGCTGGCATCTCCCCAGAACCACTGCTCCTCCCCCACACCCCCACAAACCTGCATGAGAGATCTCACCATCTTTCCTATGCAATGCACGAGCTCCTTCCAGAAGACCTGGAAGGGCTAAGCCACTCCCTGGAGAAGCGGTGAATTGGGGAACCCCTCTAGCCCTTTCTTCCAATCAAAACTGGCAATTTGGAAGCTGCCTTGGAAGGAAACAAACATTGCCATCACATCTGTCCCCTACTGTATCCAACAGCAGAAGAATGTAGAAGAAACAGCCTTTGAGATTAGACAAACCTGGGTTTCATTCCCAACCCTGCCGTGTGCCAGGTGTGAAAACTTGAGCATGGGGCTTACATTCTGTTAGCCTCAGGTTCCTCACCTGTAGAATGATGACCACATGAGTCCCCACATCCCGAGGGAACTCACTAAGGGTACAAGAAGGGTGAAAGAAGACACAGCCCTTAGCGCAGGGTCTGTCCTCCTTGAGGCACACATAGCTGCTTAATCAATGCTATTCAGCGTCCAGGTGCTAGCAGAGCAGCTCCTGCGAGTCCAACAAGCAGCCTCAAAAAGGCAGGAAGAGAGGTGGGGGACTGTGCAAGGGGCCCAGGCAGTACCTCGGAAGTACTTGCAGCCCCAAGTACTGAGCACCCAGATGCCAGAGACCACAGAAAGGGAGGATACTTCAGGGCGAGTCCTCCCAGCCAGCAGCTCTGGCGCCAGCCCAGCAGCCCCTCGGGCGAACGTCTGAGCACATTTGTTCAGTGTCCAGAACGGTTCAGAAAGCAGCCTGGGAAAGCTCTTCCTTAGCTTCATCCCATCCATCTTTGTCATCGCCCTTTTGTTTTCGTTATTGCATTGTTTGTTGCCTCTTCTGACCCTCAACTGCTCCTGGGTATTTCAGGGGAAGTTGTTAGGCTTCCCTGTCCAGGCCAGTGAGGATGGGAGCAGGAACAGGAAGGGTGGCCGGGTCCCATCAAGAGCCAAGACAGACCTGGGAAGGCACAAGACAAACCATAAAGACGGGGCCCTTCGAGCTGCTTGAAGAAGGCGTGGCCCATCCTTCCTGGAAGATAGCTGACTCGAGGGCAAGTTGACCTTAGCAGTGGTTCTCAACCTTCTGGCCCTTTAAATGCAGTTCCTGGTGTTGTGACCCAACCATAACATTATTTTCGTTGCTACTTCATAACTGTAATGTTGCTACTGTTATGAACCCTAATGTAAATATCTGATATGCAGGGTGGTCTTAGGCGACCCCTGTGAAAGGGTCATTCGACCCACAAAGGGGTCGCGACCCACAGATTGAGAACTGCTGCCTTAGAGAGTTCCAACAAGTGCTGGTCTTTTAGCTCCAGTCACTTGCAGGGAATAATTAATAAGGGGCTTTCAGGTCAAGGTGGCAAACCTCCCCCCTGCAAATCAACATATAGGAATGACTATGTTTGCTAATTTAAAATAGATGTTATCTGTGTTACAAAGTATAGACAGGAAATGATGGAGAAGGAAACCAACGTGCTAAGCAGGAGCTGCAGGGCCTGAACAGGGGCCTGTCATTGGGGACAGGGTTGCTATGGCAGGACTGGGCTGCCTACGGGGAGCCAGGAGCCATGAACATACGGCCCACCCACCAGGGGAGGTTGGATTAACTGTGCTCACCCCCAGGGGCAGGAGTCTGGAAACACACTGTTCATCCCACGCCAGCAAAACAGATGCAGCCCAAGCGAGATACTGAGTCCCCACCCTGTTCCTATGTCTGTGTGAAGTTCAGAACTACTCCGTCCACATGGGGGAGACCCCTAGACAAGGCTGTTCACGGAATACCTCATTCACAGCTCAACCTCACAGAGCTGGGGTGAAGGTCATCAAGAAGCCACCCTGCAGGGAAAGGCATTGGGAGAACACCCCCATGAAAGGTGACCCCAAGGTTATCTTCCAGGAGGATGGAAGGGGAATGTGTAATTTCCAAGCATGTAGAGAGAAAACGGTACAAAAAAAAGAATTCAACAGACAGTAGGAATGGAGGGGAAATAATGAAGCGAAGACAAAGCATGATAAATAGAAACGAAAATCATAGCACAGAAGCAATTTCAAATATATTAATATAATAAATGAATCCAAATGGGCTGAATCTTCATTAAAAGACAAAAATTTCACAATGTTTTTTCCATTTAACTCATATATATGCTACTTATGAAAGAAACATCTAAAGCTGAGATAGGAAATATAAAGATATGCATGCCACACACACATGCACATACACAGAGCAGTAAAGTGCTATTAAAAAGGGTAAAATAGCCCTAACCAGTTTGGCTTCGTGGGTAGAGCGTCAGCCTGTGGACTGAAAGGTCCCAGGTTCGATTCTGGTCAAGGGCATGTACCTTGGTTGCAGGCACATCCCCAGTTGGGGGTGTGCAGAAGGCAGCTGATTGATGTTTCTCATCGATGTTTCTAACTCTCTATCCCTCTCCCTTCCTCTCTGTAAAAAATCAATAAAATATATTTTAAAATAAAAAGGGTAAAATATTAATTAACATAAGAAAACAATAATTGCATGGAAATTAAAAAGAACATTTCCTGATCTTGAAAAGAATTATTCACTAAGGTGATTTAACGGTCATGTCTTGTATACAACTAACAACACAGACTCAAAATACGCAACTGATGAAGGGAGAAGTCGACAAAACCGCAGTCAGAACATGTCACCCTTTCAAAAACGGGTAGATCATGCAATCCAAACTCCCTAAGGTTTGACTAAAACTATTTGAATAATAAAATTATAGAAGATTTGGTGTAATAGAATTATAGAGTACTTTGTACCCAATAAACAGACAACACACATATCCTACAGTATACATGGGTCATTTATGAAAGTTGATCTGAAATACATGTCAAAGGGAATCTCATTAAATTCCAGACTCGACGGGATGCAGACCACATGCCTTGACTGCCGCACAATAAAACTCAGAATAAACTATTAAAAGAGAGCAAGCACTTCAAAAGTCCATATATTTGGAAACAAAGAAGCAAAACAATCTCACTGTTAGAGAATTTATAGTTTAAAAATAAAACCATATAGAACAATGATAAATATTTTGGAACCAAACATTAATGAGAGCATAGCATCTCAAAGAGTGTGGCACTGTCCCTAGAAAGCAACACCTAAATCTAAATACATTTGTTAGAAATCAGAAAAGATTTAAAATAAATAGACTGAGAAAGCCTGGAGCAGGGGAAAGGGACAGGCTAGGGGAGGTCAATTGAGGGGGGGGGTATGTAATATTTTCCACAATAAATATTTTAAAAAATAAATAATAAATAAAATGAGTAGACTAAGGATTCACCTCAAGAAGTTGAAAACAGAATAATGAAGCAAACCAGAAGGAAGTAGGCGGGAAAAGGGAATCGTGAAAGCCAACGATAATAAAGTAAACACAAAAAATAAAAAAGAACAATTAAGTGGTTGTTTGAGGGAGAACAAAGCTCTAGTAAAGCTGGTAAACATATTATGTTATAAAATAATAACATTATTATTATAAACAAACAGAACAGGAGAGCTATTTTGGGGATTTCCAGTAGCTACTTTGGTTTACATATGCCTTTCTACTTTCCATATTTTCTGATACTTTGAAATCTGGGGTCTTGCTGACCTAGAAAGACTGCCCCTCCTAGAGCTAGACAACTCCTAGAGATAGGAAAGGACTCACCTGTAAGCACCTTTCAGATGGAAACCAACCAATCTAGATCCCTTAGCCCTATCACCTCCTTTATCCACCTGCCCTAATCACTCCAGGGTTAGGTACCAGACAACAGGGACAGCCCTATGCCCCAAAGTCTGAAATTATTCTGGCTCTCCAATCTTAAACTTGCTTATCTTGACTTGTCCATTCCTTCCCATAAAAACCACAATAAAGGCTCTTGCCCATGTTTTCCCTTCACCCCCGCTGCCTCCTGACTGGACTTGGTGCTTCCCCACGTAGGCATGTGTTGTAAGGCATGCACCCTTCTGTTGGGAACTGGGCATAACAAACTGTCCTTTCAGTGACAATCATCCCCTGATCTGTTGGCCTCACCAAACCTAAACATAATTAAAACCTACATTTTAAAACAACTTCCTCGTCACTATTCCAGAAGGAGAAAAGAGAAGATGGGTCAAGAGAGAAATGTGAGAGATAAACAGTATCTTCAACCTTAGAAGCAAAAGGCCCCAGGTCTGCTGGAGTGGCTTAGTTAGTTGAGCATCATCCCATTCACCAAAAGGTTGCCAGTTCGAATCCCAGTCAGGTCACAAGCCTGGTTTGCAGGTTTGGTCCCCAGAGCATACAGAAAATAACTGAAAGATTTTTCTCTCTCATAGCGATGTTTCTCTCTCCCCACCCACCCCCTTCCTCTCCCTGAGCTTGTCCCTGGGGGTGGGGGGTGGGTGGGAGAGAAGGAAGAGTAAATAAAAATAATTTTAAATATTAAAAAAAAAAGAAACAAAAGGTCCCATGGAGGACAAAGTATTATTAATGAAAAAGAACGATACTTAAATATCTCCTGGTGAAATTTTAGAATGTAAGGCATAAAGCTTAAAATCATTAAGTATTTGAGTGGAAAAAGTTTACATGAATTGGAATCAGACTTCTCCTCTACAAACCTAAATACAAAATAGATATAAGATAACTATAATAGTATCTACAAAATTCCAAGGGGAAAAGACCGCATTCAAGACAGGAAAGCTATAAGTCATTTGTGAGGCCAATTCAAACAGTTAATCATTTAAATGTATACCATACACTCAACCATCCAGAAAAAGTGTTTCAATGTAATGCTCCAGCTGAGCAAGAAACAAATAGGAGAATTAGTAAAGCTCAGGATTAATTTATTTTAAAATTTTATATTAACACAATTGAAAAAAGTAATAGAAATGGCCCAAATAATTTTGTAAGAGAAGGGACATAAATGTAAGAAATCTATATATATAAAAGCCAAGCAACCAAAATGCTGGAGTGACCAGAATGACCAGTCACTATGATGTGCACTATGGCCGGCCAACTAGCCCAATCTAAGGGTGGCCCCTCCCCCCTACCAGCCTGGCCTGATCGGCCCCCATGGAGGCAGGGACTGGCTGGACCCCACCTATGCACGAATTCGTGCACCGGGCCTCTAGTAAGTTTATAATAATCTTTATATGAATACATTTATTAGAAATCAGAAAAGATTTAAAATAAGTAGACTGAGAAAGCCTGGAGTAGGGGAAGGGGACAGGCTAGGAGAGATCAATGGGGGGAAAAGAGGAAATTTTAATAGTATGTCCTGTGTGTGTGTGTGTGTGTGTGTGCAATTAAAGGAACCAGAAGGAGGTGACTTCCCAATTTTTAAATATAAAGAAACTTGCAAAGCAAATTTGTACAAATGAGAAAATACAATGAAACATGAAGACCAGAAAGCACTGTTATCATATGAGATGGATTATTAAATATTCTGGCTCCGGAGCCCCCAAATTAAAATTACACTGGGAACTCCATGCAAAGGACCCTGTCTCTCATTACTGGGCCTACTTCATTTTCCCCGTTTGCAGTAATCCACACCCTCTGTTTTCCACTCTACCTGTATAGGATGATGGCCATGGCACAGGCAGCAATCGAATGTGTATCTTCTTATATACAAAGAATGGCTAAGCTGAGTGAAAATCCTGAGTTCCAGTTCCCATCATGAGTGGAGGATTTTGATTGGCCCAGAGTGCATTAGATGCCCATCTTCAGAGCAATCAAGTGTAGTCAGTGTTTTATGGATCTCCTTGTAAAGTGAACCACTTTCTGGGAAAAGGATGGATAATCTACTGGGTACTCAATACTTAAGTACAAACAAAAAGAAAGCAATAGTCATAGGAGAGAATGTAGAATTTGCAGCAAAAGATTGCTAAAGACAGGGGAGAAGGGAGAGGTTTCTTACATTGATAAGTTGTAAAAACTAAATGAGAGCATAAGAACCATGAATCTGGTCCTACCTGGTTTGGCTCAGTGGATAGATGGTTGGCCTGTGGACTGAAGGGTCCCAGGTTCAATTCTGGTCAAGGACACATGCCTGGTTGTGGACTCAGTCCCCAATAGGGGGCATGCAGTAGGCAGCTGATCAATGATTCTCTCTTATCATTGATATCTCTGTCTGTCTACCTCTCTCTTCCTCTCTGAAATAAATAAAAATATTTAAAAAAAGAACCATGAATCTGTGTGTACTGAAGATAGTATCAAATATACAAGGAAAAAAGGTTAGAAATTAAGGAGAAATTGAACAAAACTACAGTCATAATAGCAGGTTTAATATGCCTTATTATATCTGGGAGATTAAGTAGACAGAAATTTAATAAGAATATAGAAGAGTTAAAATTATTATTAAAACTTTGACTTATTAAATCTATATGATACTGTGTTTCCTAGAAAACAAAAATACATATTAATTTCAAATGGCCAAGAAATAATTACAAATTTGATCATATCATAGGCCACAAGGAAAATCTCATTAAAATATCAAAAGCAGAAATAGTACAATGCACAAATTCAAACCACAATGCAACAAAACTAGGAGTTAATAGCAAAAGGAAAAACAAAGAAACAAATAAAATGAAGCCACTCTGGAGAGGGGGGAAACTTTTCTCAATAGACCAAGAGTCAAAGAGAAAATCAAAACTATAATTAGTGATTGTTTAAGAAACAATGGGGAACTGTTGCAAAGAGAAACACAAAGCTCTAAATAACAGAATACATATAGTTTTGTGTTTTTCTCATTACACAAAAGAAAGAAATTACTAGTAAGTAGACCAAGTATGAAATTCAAAAGGCAAGTAAAAGAGCAAAACAATGAACTTAGGAAAAACTAGAGGAGGAATTTGAAGATAATGTTAGAAGATGATACACGAAAAATAATAAAAACTATAGATCTGAGAAATTCAAGAGCTGGATCTTTGAAAAGACTATAATCTATATTAATAAAAGCATAGTATGCTAATTAGACTGGATGTCCTTCCAGATGACCTTCCAGACAAAGTTGGAGCTTCGAAGGAAGCTTGTGTCCCGGGTGCCAGAGGGAAGCCAGTGCTGGCAGCTGGGGGAAGGAAAGCCTACTCTTTCATGAATTTCATGCATCAGGCCTCTAGTTAGTATAATAATAATCATTTATTGGGCATTCGCTAAAGGTGGATCATTTTAGGATCTGATACATTCATCTCCTAGAAATGTATAGATTCCCCCACCCCGCCTCATTACGTAAATGGGAAAACTGAGGCCTTCAGAATTAGAGTTTTTTCCCAGGTCTGTTCATTCCCAGAACTTATGCTCTTAGTCATTATACAACTGCATCTAGCAGGGCAAATCAAAGAGAAAAGAAGTGGCCACAGACACACAACATAGTGGAGGAGAAAGTCATGCAACTGCTTAGAGAAAATTAAAAATTAGGAGAAAATACTACATACAATGTGATGACTAGAATAACTAATTTTTCTCTTTACTCTTTTTTTATTATTATTGACAAATTTATTGATTTCATGTATTTGGGATCATACACTTCATTTCAGTTTGGTATCATTTTTTTCTCTTTTTATGTAGAAATAATTTCAGAATTAATGAAAGATTGCAAGAACAGTGTAAAAAACTTTTTTTCTAAACCTTTTGAGAATAATTTTCCAACACGGTCCTCCTTTACTTCCCAGTAATTGAGTTTCTATTTCCTTAAAATAAGGACATCCTCCCACATAATCAGAATACAATCATCAGAATCAGAAAAATAATACTGATACTTTACTACCATTCAACCCACGACCCTATTCAAGTTTTGCCAACTGTCTCAGCAATGTCCATAAGTAAGTGGACCCAATCCAGGATCATGTGTTGCATTTAGTTCTCATTTCTCTTTAGTCTCCTTCCATTTGGAACAGTTCTCAGTCTTTTCTTAACTCTCTTAGCCTTGATGCTTTCAAGAATACAGGTCAATATTTTGTTGAATGTTCCTCATTTGGGTTTGTCTCATGTTTTCTCATGATGAGATACAAGTTATATATTTTGAACAAGAACATCACATGCTGTGGCTCCTCCTTAAACCCTATCAGAGTCACATGATTCCAATTTGACGTGAATCACTGAATTAAGGAAGTGTCTTCTACTGTCAAATGACTCATCTTCCCTTTTTAGTCAATAAGTACTGTGTGGAGAAATACTGTGAGACTATCCTATTCTTCATCCACTATGATAAAATTACCTGATACGATTGACTGAATTGCTCATTACTATAACGGTTGTCAAATGGTGACTTGACTATAATGGTGACAACCAGTATAGTAATTCCATCATCCCTTCTACATCAGTGACATTCTACTCTCATGAAAGGTTTTTCTCTTCTCTCCATTTACATATTCATGTACTTATTTACATCAGTGTGGACTCCTGGATTCCTATGGTATTCAGTGGTAAAAATCTGTTACTATTCTCTTGTGTTTTGTCAAATTATCCCCTATTTGGCTGGTGGGAGTCCTTCAATCTGGTTTCTCTGTCCTGATGACCTGGACCCATTGCTCTCTGAGCACATCTTTACTTTCTGGCACAACAGGCTCAACTTGTACTTTTTCAGGCCCAGTCCTGGAATCCACCACTTCTTAAAAAAGTAAAAGAAAATCCCTGGTTCTTTTTAGTACAGAAAGGTACTAAAACAAAGATCTGACCCAGCTGATGTGACTCAGTGGTTGAGCATCAACCTATGAATGAGGAGATCACAGTTTGATTCCTGGTCAGGGCACATGTCCAGGTTGTGGACTCGATCCCCAGTGTGGGGTGTGCAGGAGGCAGCTGACCAATGTTTGTCTCTCATCATTGACATTTCTATCTCTCTTTCCCTCTCCCTTTCCCTCTGAAGTAAAAAAAAAAATATATATATATATATATATATATATATATATATATGTATATAAAAGGCTTAATATGCTTAGTGCTCAGTCATCCAGTTGTCCATTCAACCAATCAAAGCATAATTCTATATAATAAAGAGCTAATATGCTAATTAGACAGGGTGGCAGAATGACCTTCTGGGCGACCTTCCAGAAAGACGAGTGGTTGGGGCCACGGGGCTGGGAGGCAGCCAAGGCTGTGAGGGCCAAGCCCCTTGCACGAATTTCATGCATCAGGCCTCTAGTAAATCAATAAAAGCAAACATCTGATATTAGTGTAACCATTGTTTTTAGAGTTGAGAAATCTATAGCTATCTATCTATCCATTTATACTGCCCCCAATGATCCTCACCTCCTGGTCTTCAAATCTTTATGTAGTCCCCTCCATTCAAGTGTGGGCTGGACCTAGTGACTCACTTCTAACAAACAGGATATGATAAAAGTGACATTTTATCATGTTCAAGTGCAGGTAACAAAAAGACCATGACTTTCATTCTGAACCTTCTCTCTTGCTCTCTCGCTCACTCTGAGGGAAGGCAACTGCCATGCTATGAACTACCCCATGGAGAGGCCCACATGGCCAGGGGCTGAGGGTGACTCTGGCCAAAAGCCAGCGAGGAAGTAAATCCTGCAAACAACCACATTAGTGAGCTTGGGAGCAGGTCTTCCTCTAATAGAGCCTAGAGATGAGACTACAGTTCTGGCTGACAGTTTGATGGCAACCTTGTGAGACCTTGAGGCAAAGGCACTCAGCTAAGTCACTCCTGGATTCCTGATACACAAAAATTATGAGATAATAAATATGTCCTATTGTTTTAAAACACTAAGGTTTGGGGTAATTTATTATACGGCAGTAGAAAAGTAAATATCCACACAAATACTTACATTTATTTCTATATCTATTTTATATATCAAACCCATGGGATCATACCCATTCCTTCAATTTCAATTCAACTCCACAGTATTAATTCTATTTTTCTTCTTGCCCATAATTGTAACTCCTTTCTCAGACAGTGAGAACCTGACTCTCATTATTCTTAATACACTTACTTAGTGGATCACTCACCGCCCCCCCCCACCAACCCACCCAATTTATAACGAAGAAGCAGAGGTGGAAGACTTAATGGAAACCAGGAAAAACTTGAAATGTTGCCTCCCAGATATGAAAAACTTAACCTCTACCAAGTGTTGACATTATACTTAGCACTGGCTTGACTGTTTCACATTCACTGTAGATTCTATTTACTCCTCTCCCAAAACACTGAAGTACAATTATGTGCATCTTAGAGATGTTTTTAAAAATTCACATTATCACAGAAATGCTAAATATGAAAAGTCTATATTTGGACTCATCACTTCAGAGCTTAAAGTTCAACTAGTTTGCTAATTAAATATATTACAAAGCTAGAGAAACTAAAACAGCCTGGTGCTGAGAGAGGACTCAACTGAACAAATTAATCAAAAAAATATGTACTCCTATCTTGTTCCTAACCTAGAATAGAATTACAGTTTTATTTTTTCCTTATACTTTATTTCTTCCATGATTTACTCTGATAAAAAGCATAAGGGAGATTTTGTTTATTTTATTACATTTTCCAAAGAAAGAGTTATTGAATCTATCAATTTTACTATGTTTCTTGTTGTAACTCATTGTTTTCTCTATTACTTTTCCCTCTTGATTTCCTTTGGTGTGTTTTGTTCTTTTACAAGTTTCTTGAGTTTAATGCTTAATTTTTAAATTTAATAATAAGGCACTTCTTGCCCAAAATGAACTTTGTATTCTCTTTAAGTTTTAAAAACTCCTATGGGGATGTTTATCAGAATTTTATTAAAGGTATAAATTAATTTGTAATGAAATGACATTTTTACATACTGAATCTTCTCAGCAAGAAACATGTCCCCGATTTATTCAATATTCAAGTCTGGTTTTGTCTCTCAGTAATGTTATATAATTTTATTCCCATGGGCTCTACACAGTTTTCAATATTCATGCCAAGAAATCTTTCTTTTTGGGGGGGTGGGTGGGCAGGGGAGTCTTAACTAGCTATTGCTATTTTATAAGAAAGCTCTTAACTTTGCTAACTGAATTCATTTTGCAATTGATTCCCTTAAAACCTCTGTTCTGAAGCTTCCCTGGGCTTTTCAAAGTAGACAAATTTAGTAAATACAAATTATGATAAGTTTGTTTCCTATTTCTTAGTTTCTTCTTCCACTTTCTTAAATTATTATATTATCTAAACTTCTAAACAATGTCAACTGATAACAGTTGTTATGGGCATCTCTGTTGTGCTTCTGACTTTAATGTAAATGTCTCTAATGTTTCTTTTTTTCTGAAAATAATGTTTCATTTTTTAATTACACATTTTATCTTGAGCTCATTGTAGATTCACATGCAGTTGAAAGTCACAAAGAAAACTCATGCATTTGCTACCCAGTTTCCCACAAGGTTGTATCTTATAAAATTATAGTCACAACCGGAATATTAACATTGATCCAATTTACCCATCTTATTCAGATTTTTCTGGTTTTACTTGTATTTATGTATATGTGGGGGGAGGGGTGTTCTACAATGCTGTGAAACTTGATCATGTGTAAGTTCTTGTATCTGCTGCCACAGCAAAGATTCAGGACAGTTCCACCATCACAAACATCCCTGTGCTACTCTTGCATAGCCACACCTGCCTCCAACCCCTACCATTCATACACTGGTAACCACTAATCTGTTCTCCATTCCTGTAATTTTGTCATATCAAGAAAGTTATATAAATGGAATCATACAATATGCAACATTTTGAGACTGGTTTTTCTCACCTTAATTTCACCATGATTCTCCAGCAATTAATCCAAATTGTATCAATAGTTGGTTCCTTTTTCTTGCTGAATAGTATTTCACGTAAAAGATGTACCATGGTTGCTTTAACCACTCACCCATTTAAAAACATCCGAGTTGTTTCCAGTTTGAGGCTATTATGAATAAAAAAGCTAATGATTTTGAACATCTTTTCATGTATTTATTTGCCATTTGTATATACTCTATGTAAAATGTCTGTTCATGTCTTTCCACATTTTTTTTACTTAGAGTTTTAAGATTTTTTTACATATTTGACAATGACTAGTTTCTAAATATGTGACTTGAAAATACTTTCCCCAAGTCTATGGCTTGTCTTATCCCCTCTGTATAGGCCCTAACAGAGAAAAGGCTTTTCATTTTGATGAAGTCTAATTTATCTTTTGTTGTTGTTGCTTTTTTTTTTTTTGCCTACCCAAATCTCAAGATTTTCTACTTTTTCATTCTAATAGTTTTATAATTTTAGATGTAAGTCCATGATAAAGCATTTGACAAAATCTAACTCCATCTCATGATGAAAATCCTCAGCATAGTAGGAATAGAGGGGGATTACCTCAACTTTATAAAGAGCATCTATCAAAAACCTACAGCTAATATCATACTTTCTAGTGAAAAACTGAATGGGTTTTTCCTAGGTTCAGGAGAAGGCAAGAATATCTGCCCTCGCTGTTTTTGTTCAGTGCAGTACTAGAAGTCTTACCCCTGCAATAAGGCAGGAAAAGGGAATAAAGAACAAAAAGTTTAGAAATAAAACTTTTTATCTTCAGATGACATGATTGTCTATATAGAAAATTGAATGGAATCTACAAAAACCTATAATATGTGAGTTTAGTAAGATTATAGGATATAAGGTCAACACAGAAAAATCAATTTCATGTCTATATACTAACAACAAACATATACAAACTAAAATTAAAAACATTATACCATTTACAATCACTCCAAAATATGCAATACTTAAATATACATTTACCAAAACATGGATAGGGCCTGTATGCTAAAAATTACAAAATGCTGATGAAAGAAATCAAAGAAAATGTAAATAAATCTGAAGATATACTGTGTTTATAAATTGGACAACTCAGCATAATAAAGATGTCAGTTCTATTAGAATTGATTTATAGATTTAATGCAATTTCTATCAAAATTCCAGCAAAAATTCTTGTAGATATAAACAAGCTTTTTCTAAAGTTTTTGAGGAAGGCACAGGCCCTAGAATACTTAAAACAATCTGAGAAAGAAGAATGAAGTGTGAGAATTACACACTCAGGTTTGGGCTAAACAATTTCAAGTAATTCTTTTTAAAGAAAGAATGTGGATCACAGACTCTTACCCATGAAACTAAAACATGGAAACATTGCTAGGCTCTCTTAGTGTTACACATGAGAAGTTTGAAGACATCCTAACTTGCAGATAATCTATTTTTTCATTCCTTGATTACTATGTAATATGATTTTCTTATTAAATATAATTATTTCCATGATATGTCAAGTGAGCTCTCTTTTTATTATCTTGCCTAAAATATAGTAAAACACTTCTGGACACATACTTGAATTCCCTATTGTCTTCTAAGAAGCCAAAAAGCAATTTTTGTTTGAACTGATCATTACTTCTTCCAGTTGTCCTGGTTTTCCTCCCAGAGAAACATCCTATTTCCCAGCAGGCGTGGTTCAGTGGTTGAGCCTGGACCTATGAATCAGGAGGTCAGGGTTCGATTCCCAGTCAGGACACTCGCCTGGGTTTCAGGCTTGATCCTCAGTAGGGGGTGTGCAGGAGGCAGCTGATCAATGATTCTCATCATGGATGTTTCTATCTCTCCCTCTCCCTTCCTCTCTGAAATCAATTAAAAAAAAACACCTTTACCTTCACTGAGCCTATCTGTCTTTTTGCATCTATAATAACATACCCTTGAAATGTCTGGGTAACTTTTATCTTCCCTTTCTCTGGACCCCTTGGGGCACAACCTAATGTACTGGGCGCCAGGACAGATACCACAAATTCCTTCATTGTTATGTTAATTGTTCCTGCACCCACCTAAGTATGTGTCCATCATTTTACTTTTTAGCCAATCCCAGGGGTTTCCCTGCTTTGCTTTCTCCTGCCTCTCTAGACCATCACCAATGGATTTCATGTAACCCACCTATGTCCCTTTCCTTTAATTGCAATGTATTAATACAGATGTAAACCACCACTCTCCAGAGCATTATCTCAATTGGTTGAGGTTCTGCTTCCCAGCATATGTAGACAGTTTGGCTCAAATAAACTCACAAAAATTCAAGAAAGAGAGAGAGAGAGAGAGAGAGAGAGAGAGAGAGAGAGAGAGAGAGAGAGAGAGAGAAAGGAAGGAAGGAAGGAAGGAAGGAAGGAAGGAAGGAAGGAAGGAAGGAAGGAAGGAAGGAAGAAAGAAAGAAAGAAAGAAAGAAAGAAAGAAAGAAAGAAAGAAAGAAAGAAAGAAAGAAAGAAAGAAAGAAAGAAAGAAAGAAAGAAACCTATTATTCAATGTTCATATTCTTTTATAGGTCAGGAATCTGAATTCCAAGCAATGCAAACTAACTCTGGCTGCCATAGTAGTGAAATAATTCATTAAGAGGATATTGGGAATCTTACTGAAATATCAAAATGACTAAGACCCAGGCTCAGAAATGGGACGCAGAGAAGGAGGCTTAGCAGCAGCGAGAATGACAGCCATGTCAC
>PVJC01002855.1:0-75289 GCA_004026665.1 Murina feae
TTCTACCAATCCATGAACATGGTATGTTCTTCCATCTGTTTATGTCTTCCTCTATCTCTTTTTTCAACGTCCTGAAGTTTTCTGAGTAGAGGTCTTTTACCTCTTTAGTTAAATTTATTCCTAGGTATCTTAGTTTTTTTGGTGTGATGGTAAATGGGATTGTTTTTTTAGTCTCTCTTTCTGTACACTCATTATTGGTGTACAAGAATGCCATAGATTTCTTGGCGTTAATTTTGTATCCTGCTACATTGCCGAATTCATTTATTAAGTCTAATAATTTTTTGATGGAGTCTTTAGGGTTTTTTATGTATAATATCATGTCATCTGTGAATAAGGAGAGTTTTACTTCTTCTTTTCCAATTTGGATGCCTTTTATATCTTCTTCTTGTCTAATCGCAATGGTGTAGCTTTAAATATTTTTGTAGAACTTTCCATAAAGGCTACCCAGCCATTTGTCTGTGTGTCTGTGTGTGTCTGTGTGTGTATGTGTGTATGTGTGTGTCTGTGTGTCTGTGTGTGTCTCTCTGTGTGTGTCTGTGTGTGTCTCTCTCTGTGTGTCTGTGTCTGTGTGTGTGTCTGTGTGTGTGTGTCTGTGTGTGTGTCTCTGTGTGTGTCTGTGTCTCTGTGTGTGTCTGTGTGTGTCTGTGTGTATGTGTCTGTGTGTGTGTATGTGTCTGTGTGTCTGTGTGTGTCTGTGTGTATGTGTCTGTGTGTGTGTATGTGTCTGTGTGTCTCTGTGTGTGTGTGTGTGTGTCTGTGTGTGTGTGAAGTCTCTTTCCTAGTTATGGTTTTCCGCCCAGGTCTCGTTCTTCCTCCTCCATCTACATCATTCTTCCTCTTCTTTCTCTCATTATTGGCCCCTTTTCCTGCAAATGACGTCAAAATAGAATAGTACAACAGACGTATATTTTTGCTAGCGGTATCTATTTTATGCAACCTATTTTCAACTAAAAAAATCCAGGGGGGAAAATGGAGGCTTATTTAACACGCTTTGTAATACTTTAAGCAATAAAACAAAAATTTAAAAAAAATATGACTGAGCCTGGCCGGGCGGCTCAGGTGGTTTGTCCACCGGAAAGGCTTGTCAGGGCTCGCTCGCAGGAAGGAGGCAACCCGTTGATGTCTCTCTCTCTCTCTCTCTCTCTCTCTCTCTCTCTCTCTCTCTCTCCCTCCTCTCTCTCTCTCTCTCTCTCTCTCTCTCTCTCTCTCCCTCTCCCTCTCCCTCTCTCTCTCTCTTTTAAATCAATAAAAACACACCCTCAGCCCTAGCCAGTTTGACTCAGTGGATAGAACGTCGGCCTGCAGACCAAAGAGTCCTGGATTAGATTCCAGTCAAGGGCATGTACCTCAGTTGCAGGCTCCTCCCTGACCCAGGCCGGGGTCAGAGCACATACAGGTGGCAACCAATTGATGTGTTTCTCTCACATCGACATTTCTCTCTGTCTTTCCCTCTCTCTCCTGCTATGTCTAAAAATCAATGGAAATACATCTTCAGGTGAAGATTTTAAAAATATGAGAATGAGTGAGATATTTTATTAATCCCTCAAAGATAAGTAAGTTAACTGCTTTTGCTAGTGGTTCTTAGCTGATGGGCACCTCTGGGTCAGTGACCTTTGACAGAAAGGTAACTCTCTACTTCTGTTGCCCTTTAAGATATAAAAGGAATGAAAGAGGCTTACCTTCAGGGAAGCCAGAATCTCTCCAGAATAATTTGAATCTTATTGGGGCACCATATGCTTCTGGAATAATCTCCACACAGTACTGTCACCAAGGGATGCCCTCGGGATAAGGCTTATGCCTGTGCAGGGTCCCTGTTTTACACGGGGATAAGTCAAGATGGACGATTCTTGGCAGTGGTCACCTGCGGGACTTTTTGGGGCCACCTTTTAGGGCAGACCCCACAGACCTGGTGACTGTAAGATGGGGTAATAAATTGTAGTATTAATTTTAAAACCATAGACAGCCATCCCAAGTTGGTCATGTGTTTCAAGCCAATTATTGAGATAATTCTACTTCTAGTGCTGTAATTCAGTCTAATGAAGTGATCTTCTGCGCAAAAGCAAGCACAGTATGTCTGGAGTTGTTTGTTCATTCACTGTGGTGTTCTTTATAATAGTGAGAAACTGAAGGGCGAAGGGAAAACCCTTCCTTGCAACCACAGAGGAAAGATAATTCTTTATGGTGCATCCACTTATGGGAAACTTACAATTGTTAAAACTGAATGTGCTGAAGGAAATGCAAGCCTTTAAAGGTTACTTATAATATGTTAAAGAGGTGTGTTTTTTTAAAATTCCCCTCCTTGCAAAAATGGGGAAAGTGAAAAAAGTCAATATTGTCACAAACCCACCTTCATGGCTGCATAATAATTCCTCCCCGTGTGCTCAGCGCCCTCTTTGGACTCATCTACCGGCCCAGGGACTTTGCCTCCTACATGTTGGGCATCTTCATCGGCAACCTGCTGCTCTACCTGGCCTTTTACATCATCATGAAGGTAAGCGAGGTGGCTGGGAGCCACAGCGCCGGCCTGGCTGGTGGTGCAGGAAGCTCCGCAGCCTCTGCCTCTCCCCCGCAGCCTCTGCCTCTCCCCCGCAGCTCCGCAGCTCTGAGAAGGTCCTCCCCATCCCGCTCTTCTGTATCGCCGCCACCGCGGTGGTGTGGGCCGCTGCCCTGTACTTTTTCTTCCAGAATCTCAGCAGCTGGGAGGTAAGAGACGTTTCTTTTCCAAAGTGAGCCTTCTGACCATCTGCCTTCTGACCATCCTGCTTCCCTCTCTCTCTATGTGCTAGTTGCTGTTTGTCTTTTTGATATCCTCTCAAACAAAAGCTTTCTCTAAAAACCTTAATATCCACACACAAATGCTCTCAGGGTAGCACTCATAGGTGTGTAAGTCCTACAGACTCTGCAAATTTGACCTTCTTCTATGTGTTGTGTTACGATCCTGTTCCCAATGAATGTTTAACATGTGCAAAAACCTTGATTAGTGTATCTTCTCCCTCTTTCTCATCATAATCACCATCCATAAACAAATATCCAGGTGCAGGGGTTTATAAGTCCATTTCATAGATTGGAAAGCGGAGGCCTGGGAAATTAGTGGTATTTCTGAAGCACAGAACATGTAAGTTTCCACTCTCCATCTACACAATCACCACAATCAATTTTAGAACATTTTATCGCTCCATAAAGAAACTCCCCATTTCTCCTGAATTTCTTAGCCCCAGGCAGCCACCAAACTATCTTTTGTCTCTATAGATCTGCCCATTCTGGACACTTCTTATACGTGAAATCATATACTCTGTGCCTTTTGAATCTGTAGCATAATGTTTCCTAGATTCATCCATGTTGTAGCATGTATCAGCACTTCATGTCACCCACATCCATCCTCACCTTCTTCCAGGGAACCCCAGCTGAGTCCCGGGAGAAGAACCGGGAATGTGTCCTGCTGGATTTCTTTGATGAGCATGACATCTGGCACTTCCTGTCTGCCACTGCCCTGTTTTTCTCCTTCTTGGTGAGTTGATACCTTTTGTTAATGTCTTCTCTCTTTACATCTTGTGTTCTGTCGTTTTTCTCCCTCCTTCTTTCTACAGCCTCTTTTTTATTCCTTTCTAATTTCCCTTTCCAATTCTGCATTGTAATTCAGTTTCATTTTTACATTGTATCTTCTGGTTAAATAGTTATTTTTCTTTATTCTTCAATATTTTAAGACACAGAGTGACAAAATGATTTTCCTTAAGCTTCACAACATTTGGTTATCAGAACTCACATGCCCAGAATCCCCCAGGCACTGCCTTTGGCATCCACTAACATTTCGATAGCATTAGGCTGTTCCTCTTTATGCTATCCTCACTTTCCTCCTTTCAGTCTCAGTGAATATAAGTCATTTACAAATTCCTGGAGTAGCTCAGGATAGCACCCAGACCTCTGTTGCCTTCTAACCTGTCAGTTCCAAATCTTTCATGTAGTCCCTTCATTTCTTAACCCAAACACCTTCCCGGAAGCCACGCGTGTTGTAACATCCTCGGAAGATAACTCCCGGCACTCTTTCACATTAATTTTGACTTTGATAATTAAAAGTGCATGGTACCCGCACAGGTTCGTGACAAATAGCAGGAGTGGGTCTCCAGGACTCCCAATACTGCCCACTTTAAGCAGGCTCTGCTGGCCTTGTTGTTTCAATAGTGGAGCAAGGCTACCCCCTGGTGGCCAGATTCAGAAGTTTACTCTGTACACTCAAGGCTTTTATTTTTGAGTCACTTGAATTAGAGAGAGACAGGAATGGAGTGAAGGGTTCCATGTGGAGAGAGTCGTGGTGGAGGAACCTAAAAATGGAGGAGGAGGAGGAGGATACACTTTATGTGTAGTAACATTTATGCAGTAAGACTTCATTTCCTTCAGGTCTTGACCTAAATGGTCCCTTCAAAGTGATGACTTTCTCAGCCACCCACTCAGCATGTTTTTACCTCCCGTACCCCATACTTCCATGTTCTTGTCGTAGTTTGACCTTTTTTAAAAAATATATTTTATTGATTTTAGAGAGGAAGGGAGAGTGAAAGAGAGATAGAAATATCAATGATGAGAGAGAATCATTGATCGGCTGCCTCCTGCACACCTCCTACTGGGGATCGAGCCCGCAACCCAGGTATGTGCCCTTGTCTGGAATCGAACCTGGGACCCTTCAGTCCCCAGGCCGACGCTCTGTCCATTGAGCCAAACCAACTAGGGCCGCAGTTTGACTTTTATCCTTAGTACATATTACCATCTAACATACTCCACTTAGCATATATTTCTGTCTAACATACTACATATGTTTTACTCATGTATTTGCTTCATGTCTGAAACCCCCTTTTGAATGTAAGCTCCAGGAAGGTAGGGATTTTTTGTCTCTGTCATTGCAAGTTGTATCTCCAGCACCTCGAATGGCACGTGGTAGGCCTTGGTTAATTAATAAATGAGCTACGTAATTAAAGTAAGTGCCTGTTCAGGGCACGGCATTGTAGAAGCCACAGAAGACACGAAAACGAGTAAAGGCATATGTTTCAATCCACGTGCGTCTCAGAGAGAAAGTAATGACTTACCGTGGCTGTGACTGCATTCATTTCATTTCTCTATCCCTCTCCTTTCAGGTTTTGTTGACCCTGGATGATGACCTGGATGTGGTTCGGAGGGATCAGATCCCTGTGTTCTGAGCCTCGAGCATTAAAAGAGGAGAGAGGGAGCAATCGATCTTGGTGCTGTTTCATGAGAAATGCAGGGACTGCAGCAAAGTAACCACTGCCGAATACTCCACTCACCAGCTGTGGAGTCAACTCTGAGTACATTCACACAGAGAGGAGAGGGGCAAGGGAGATTCAAACCTGCAAGGGTGGATGCAGAGGGAAGCCAGGGCTATGGATAGAGGCCAGCCCTGAGGGTCGAGAAGCCCCCACTCCCTTATGTCGAAACTCTGAACTAGACATGGACAACCACTGCATCCAAGTAAACTTGCTATCTTGGGGCCACTGCCACTCTCACCTGGGACTCCCCAGCAATGGCTGAATGATGCTGCAGCCTTCCCTCCAGCTGCCTCCATGCCCACCAGAAACTTGAAGTGGGCGCCCTTTGCACTTCTGCAATGTCTGCTGCTCTCGACATCTCAGAGCACCAGCTCCTTGTCCAGGGTCCTGGGCTGATGTTGGCTCCTCAGAGTCTGGCAGCTGAGTGGATAGATGTTTTATCAGCACCAGCTGGGCACCTCCTCAGAAGGACTGCTGTATGTTTCGCCTAGGTTCCTCACCTCCCTGGAGAGACTCTGGATTGGGCCTGTCACACACTCCTCCTAACAGGTCGCTGGGACCAGAACTTGGGTGCTTACCTATTCCTGGTGTCTTCATCTCACTGCTGTATGTTGACCCCAATGCTCAGGCTCCGCCTTCTCCAGAGGCCCTGTTACCCCACAGACCAGCTCCAAGGTGGAAGGGAAATGAAAGAACTTTTCTAGCAGCAGGGGGAGCAAGAGACATGACCGGCAGGTTCTGAGGCAAATGACATCAGCATCAAGCAGACATGCCTCACCTTAAGGACTTGGGTTCCTGGAGAAACCCAGCCACGGCAAAAGGGCATCCTCGCGCCTCCAGTTCCAATAGCGCAATTCTGTGCCCACCTCATCTTTGGGAAAGAAATGGGTGTTTCACCAGGGACACTGAGCTCGGGTCCTGTACACTGACCCAGCCCTGAGCTGTCACTTCCTGTAGATTAGGGCCTGCAGACTTGCTCCTTGGAGTTCTCTAGAAGCAACTCAGGCCGACGCCTTTCACTCTAACTCTCTAGTTGCAAAGAGCTCAGGACATTAAGGAAGGGCTTGGTCGCACCTGATTCTCTTTGTCTCCCCCTAAGGGGTTGAGAGCTCAGCATCCCACTTCCCTCCCACTGTCTGGCTGCTCTGCACCTGAGAGTCCTACTTGGACCAGGCTCCTTGTTACCTGAGTGGGATGTAATCAGAAACTGTGCGCACAGATGTGCACACAGGGCTATGTCCGCCTGTGAAGCCACCTCTCACCTTCGCTTTCCTGATCATTCATTAGAAAAATGGGTCAGCCATTTAAAAAATTTAAAAAACACACACACACAACTATTATCCTTTCTCTAAAATATCTGGTAACGTTCAAAAACATTATGGAAGTTTGAATAGCAAACTTTCCCTGGTTTTAAAAACACAAAGATGCTTTAATTGAAATTTTGTGGGGTGTGTGTGTGTGTGTGTGTGTGTGTGTGTTTTCCTAAAATGCCCCCAAATTTGTAATTGGTCTTCTGTTACTCTTTACTCCTTAAAAATTGTTGGCATCCCACCCTGGAGACAAAATCCTTGCCTCACTTACATGATCGTGGTATGATCACATGAGCTAACACATACTGGTGAAAGTGTTCTATAAAATAAAAACTCGTAAAAAAATGTATTGTTGCCTTGAATAGGCCATATGAAAGCCACTTATTAAATGGTGTGTTAGTCTAACATCTAAAACAAATTTTGAATCTGTTTAACGATGGCTGATTTGAATTAATTCATTTCTTTTAATACTCTAATGGTTTTAAATCCAAAAAAAAGGATTCACTAAGGAAATGTAAACAGTCTGTTTAAGTAGCTCTGTAGCCTGAGGTATGTTTTATCAGCACCAGCTGTAAACCTTCTCAGAAGGACTGCTGTATGTTTCGCCCAGGTTCCTGACCTCCCTGGAGAGACTCTGGATTGAGCCTGTCACACACCCCTCCTAACAGGTTGCTGGGACCAGAACTTGGGTGCTTACCTATTCCTAGTGTCTTTATCACATTACCTGTCCGGTAGCTTTTTGGGAAAATACACCCATGGACATGGACATGGGGAGAGGCCTTGTAGAGATGGATAAATTGTGCTGCTGTATTCTTGACCGTTTTCTGATGTCTGTCTTGTACTATGTCTGTCTTGTAAACTCACACACTGTGGCCAGTTTCATTCTCTACAGCAGAATAAAGACCCAGACCAAGTCCACTCATATATTAGTAAACTAGAGGCCAGTGCACAAAATTCGTGCACTCAGGGGGGTCCCTCAGCCTGGCCTGCACCCTCTCTCAGTCCAGGAGCCCTCAAGGGATATCTGACTGATGGCTTAGGGCCTAAGCTATCAGTTGGACATCCTTAGTGCTGCCACAGAGGCAGGAGAGGCTCCCTCCATTCACCAGTTGTGAGCCTGGCTTCGGGCTGAGCAGCACTCCCCCTGTGGTCAGTGAACATCATAGCAACTAGTGGTTTCACTGTTCCATCGATTTGCGTATTAGCCTTCTATTATATAGGATATTAATCCCAAAGGTACTTGTTGCTCATTCTCCCTACAGTGCCGACCACATTGTTGGAGGGCTTAGTACATGGTTCAAAGGCACTTGAGGGGTAGGTGGGAATGCAGTGCAGGGACAACCAGAGTTGTTCAGAGCCAATGGCCTCTCCTCTATGTAGGACAACATCTGTGCTCAAGGACTGCACTCATTTTTTTTATTTCTTTTTTAAAAATCTTTATTGTTCAGATTATTACGTTGTTCCTCTCTTTTCCCCCCATAGCTCACCTCCTCCCAGTGCCCAACCCCCCCTTCTTACCCTCCCACTGTCCTCATCCATATGTGTACGATTTTTGTCCAGTCTCTTCTTTTTCCCCCTGGGAATTGTCAGTCCACTACCTTTCTATGCCCCTGATTCTGTTCTATTCACCAGTTTATTCTATTCATATTTTTATTCACTTGATTTTTAGATTCACTTGTTGATAGACATGTATTTGTTGTTCATAATTTTTATCTTTACTTTTTCTTCTTTTTCCTCTTCTTAAAGGATACCTTTCAGCATTTCATATAATACTGGTTGGGTGGTGATGAACTCCTTTAGCTTTTTCTTGTCTGTGAAGCTCTTTATCTGACCTTCAATTCTGAATGATAGCTTTGCTGGGTAAAGTAATCTTGGTTGTGGGTTCTTGCTATTCATCACTTTGAATATTCCTTGCCACTCCCTTCTGGCCTGCAAAGTTTCTGTTGAGAAATCAGCTGACAGTCGTATGGGTACGCTCTTGTAGGTAACTAACTGCTTTTTTCTTGCTGCTTTTAAGATTCTCTCTTTGTCTTTTGCTCTTGGCATTTTAATTTTTATGTGTCTTGGTGTGGTCCTCTTTGGATTCCTTTTGTTTGGGATTCTCTGTGCTTCCTGGACTTGTAAGTCTATTTCTTTCACCAGGTATGGGAAGTTTTCTGTCATTATTTCCTCAAATAGGTTTTCAATATCTTGCTTTCTCTCTTCTTCTGGCACCCCTATACTTCTAATGTTGGTACGCTTGAAGTTGTCCCAGAGACTCCTTACACTATCTTCATATTTTTTGATTCTTTTTTCTTTTTGTTTTTCAGGTTGGGTGTTTTTTGCTTCTTCATATTTCAAATCTTTGACTTGATTCTTGGGATCCTCTAGTCTGCTGTTGGATCTCTGTATATTATTCTTTATTTCAGTCAGTGTATGCTTAATTTCTAATTAGTCCTTTTTCATATCCTCAAGGGTCTCACTAGAAATTTCTTGAAAAACCTTATAACAGTGGTTTTGAACTCTATATCAAGTCGTTTGCTTTCCTCCATTTCTGTCATTTGTGAACTGTTTCTTTGTCTTTGCATTTTGGCTGCTTCCCTGAGTTGATAGAGAGGCTTTCTGTGCTAAGTGTCCTATAGGGCCTAGTGGCTCAGCCTCCCCAATTATCTGAGGTGGACACTCTTGGTGCACCCTTTTGTAGGCTTTGTGCACAATCTTGTAGCTAAGCCTTGATTGTTGTTGGTATCACTGGGAGGAATTGACCTCCAGGCCACTTGGCTGTGAGAATCAGTTGTGTCTACGGTGGGAGAACTTCTGTGCTGGAGACACCCGTATGGGGCAAGAACTGCTTCAGTGAGGCTTTGGTGCTCACTGAGTCTGCTCCTGAATGTGTCCCTTATGGATCTGAGGAGTTGTAATCTGGATGATCCCACTCTGACCACTGGGTACACTGGCTCTTGGATCTCTAAGGAGGTGCTAATCTAGCCTCTGCCTGAGGCTACTCAGCAGTAGCTACAGAGAGATCTGAAGATTCCACTTCTTGGGGGTTTGGAGGTCCCAGATGAGGCCCAGCTGTGAAGCAATGCAAGTTGCTGTGGGGCCTTGAGCCTTCTTTTGGATGTTCTGCGTCTTTCTGACCCAGCGGCAGTTTGTTAGGTAATTTTAGATCGCAAAGGGCCAGGCCTTTTATATGTAAAAGCCTCTGCATGCAGCTTGGGTGGGGCAGGGTCTCCAGGAATCAACAGGGCAGTGCAAACAGCTATGGCTGATCCTCAGTCCAGCCCTAAGAGGCCCCGGGTCTCAGTGTCTCACAGAAATCACTGCAAGCACTGCTGAAAGAAAGCCGCCTTCAAGTTCCTCCCAATGTCAGATAGTCCAGTTTCTCTCCGTATGAGTCTGGATCCCCAGAAACTTGCCCGGAGATGGAGTTCAGAGCCTTTGGGAGCTTGTGCCTCCCTCCAGATTAAAAAAGACAACCGTATTCTCAGTTGCCAGCCCTTTCTGAGCATGCCTCTGTACCTCTGCACTTTACTTCAGCACCTCCTCTGAGTCTCAGTGTGCTTTTCTCTTTCCTTCTAGTTGTAGAATTTCCACTCAGCCAGCCCTCCTATGGTTTTGGATGGTGTCCATTTTTTTCTTTTAGTTGTTGTTTTGAAGTGGTTGTGCAAGATGGCAATTTCAAGTGTTTACCTATGCCGCCATCTTTGTTTTTCTCCTGGACTGCACTCTTGACAGGGGAAGAGAAGGCAACTCTGAACACCGAGATCAACAGGAGGGTAATTGGAGAAAAACAGCGCATGCGGGGCGGGTCTTGGCAGAGCAGGCCCAGAAGTAATGAGAGCAGTTCAGAGGGGGCAGAAGGGTGCAGGAGAAACAGCCTCTTCACACCTCTGAGAAGCGCTGCCCAGGCCAGGAGGCCACACCTGTCGGTGCTGGATGGCTGGCTTTGTCCAGGTTATTTTGGCACTGGTGGGAGCCAAGGGGAAAGCGGGATCTATCTGAGGAAGGGACTTTCCGTGGCTAGACATCACCCGGCCAGCTCCCAGGGCAGAGAAAGCAGCAGCTGCTTCCTTGCAGCTCCGAACAGCCACCACAACGTTCTGCAGGCAGCGAACTGCATGTGTCAGTAAAGCAAGCAATGCCCACATGTTTCTCATTCTGGGAGACAGTCTCTCCAGGTAAAACCTGGGGCGAAGGGAGACAACCAACGTTCTTCATAGAAGGAATGCAGAGTCAGAGCAGGATCCTTGTGTCAGACCTGAGTTCCAATACATTCGCCCTGGAACCTCCAGCAAGTTGCTGGAACTCTCTGATTCCCTCCTTCTCATCCAGGTACACGCCCTGTGGCTGACCAAGGTGGAGGTGTGCAGAGCACCAGGTGCCGTGCCCGTGCAGAAGGGCCTCGCCCAGCACCGCGGTGCAGGGGCAGGACCAGAGCAGATCTCTCCCCGGTTTCTCCCTCCTCCAGGGGCTCCTGACACCAGGTTCCCCGCCCCCTGATTACTGGAGGCCGTGGGGGGATATGGGGGGCGAAAGGAGGCCTCACCTGCAGAGATACTGGGTGGAGCTATCCACCCTCCCAGCCACAGCCCCTCCTTGGCCCTTGTTGCTGCATTCCTCTGCCTCTGGTCCTTAATACTTTTACTCCAACTCAGATGAAAAGTTGCTACCACAGCTAGGGCCCAGCAGGAAGTGGGGCTGGGGATGATGCCACACTTCACTGCCTTGTCCTCTCTCCAGCAGCTATTACCACTGGTGCAGGAAGCACCCTGTGCAAACGTCCTCCATCCTCCCCGCCCATCACAAATGACCGGGTGGTCCGCTCCTGCGGAGCAGGGCTTGTGCCTGCACTGACAAAGCAGGTCCCAGGAGGAGGAAGTATGGCAGGTCCCTCGGGTTTTGAAATGGCCTTGCTCACCACAATTCTGCCCATTTTTTAATTTTGTTTTTAAATCTGTTTGGAGATGTACCAGTGTGGCTCAGTTTTGACATCTCTTCTATGTCAAGGCGCCTAACCTTAGGCCTTCACATGGGAATTCAGGTAGGCTTGACAGGAGTCCCAGGTTAGCTTCCCCTCTGAGTGTCTAAAAGGCCACAGCGGTAGAGTTTTCACTCAGACAGGACTCTGCAAAGGGACCGCTGCTCTGAGCTCCAAGGAGGGGGTGGAATTCCTCATGTGGCTTTCCTCAAGTGTGGTCTTTCTAACCCCATTGAAACACAAAGAACACGAAGTGTTTCCCATCATTCACACAGAATTGTCCTTTACTCCCCCAAGTCTTAGGGAAATGAAGCTCTGCCCTCTTCCTAAATATCCCCAGATTCAATTTCATAAACACTCCTGAAGTCTACATTTTAACAAATTCCTTGGTTCTAGTCTACTTTTTTTTTTTAATTGCCTTGAATTCCCTGTCATCTAAGACATCATTTCTCTGGCGATCAATTATAGCTGATCATATTTTAGCACAGAACAGCCTTGAAATCATGTCACATTTTAGTCAAGTGTCAAAGTCTGGGCGCCCATCTCTTACGCCAGCACTAAAGTTATGATTTAGGTAACAAGATGTTTAAATAGTGAAAGATTTTTATGTGAGGATAAGAGAAATCTGACGTACAATCCATGATGCTTAGCTTCTGGGCCCCTAATTTCTTCTAACTTAACATTCTTCATGAATCTAAATCCTTTAAATAAAAGATTATCCAAAACCATCAAAATCTATTTTAGGATGCTATAACATTGCTATCTGAGAAAAAAACATTGATTCTTTTTTTATGATTTTTTCATAAAAATATAAAAATATAATTCGAGGTTATTTTTCCATTCATTTTTTAGAAAGAGTGGAAGAGAGAGGGAAAGACAGAGAGAAACATCAATGTGAGACAAACACATCGATTGCTTGCGCCCTGACCAGGGCCAGGGCCAGGAAAGAGCCTGCAACCAAGGTACTGCCCTTGACCAGAATTAAACCGTGGACTGTTTGGTGGGGAGGCTGACGCTTTGTTCACTGAGTCAAAATGGCTCGGGGCCTTAACGCTTTTTATTATATTGCTTATCTGAGCCTTCACAAGGCTCAGTACCTGGCTCTAGGTAGGCCCTTCAAGGAAGAGGACAAATCCAATCCTGAGGTTCACTCGCTGCTCTCTTAACATGGGACACCTTGGAAAGCAACCTACTCTTTAGAGAGTCTACTTCCCCTTTATCCTCCACTTCCTTGCCACTTCTCTGTTCAGTTTTGTAGAATCAGAAACACTGCTTCAGTCAATAATCAAGAAATACCTCAGCAGATCCAGCAATGGGCAAAACACACAGTTTCTGCCATCATGGGGTCTATGGTCCAAAAGGGAAGATGTGCCCTAGCGGGTGTGGCTCACTTGCTTGAGCATCATCCCATGCACCAAGAGGTGGCTGGTTCGATTCCAGGTCTAGGCACATTCCTCAGGTTGCAAGCTCAATCCCCAGTAGGAGGCAACGGATCGATGGTTCTCGCTCATCTATGTTTGTCTCTCTTTCTCTGAAAGTCAATTTAAAAAACATTCAAAAGGGAAGATGTACATGAAACAAATAATTACAATTTGTTAATTACAAGAAGACAAAGAGCTCCAAGAAGAGAATGGCACCATCTCCCTAATTCTTAAGAATTGCAACAATCCCCCCTGCTGGAGGACACGCATGGCACTGGGGTGCTAGGTCTGCACTTTTAGTGGAATCTTACTGTAGGAAACTATTGCCCGCAATTCCCATCTCCAACCCCTAAATGATTAAAGTTGGCAGAACTGATCACTGAAACAGTTGACATCTGTCATCAGGCCATCTGCCAAGGATTTTACATACATTACATATTTAATCCTGAAAACACCTCCTCCATGAAGTCGGTATTATTACAATTATCCCCATTTCCAGGATGGAGAAAGTGGAAGTCATGGAAAGTCACTGTTCCCTAGATGAAGTGAATAGTGCAGAAACCTGGATTACTAGTCAAAAATTAGTAGTTTAAGTCACAAGACCAGAGAAAAGAAAGACAGATTGTGGTGCAATGATGGTTCAACTCTTCTTTGTGCATGGATCTATATCTGTAACACACACAGTCTAAAACTACATAACTATTGAACATACTAACAAGAAGAGAAAGTTTTCCAAAACTCAGAAGATATGTTTCTGTTATATGAACCTGAGTAATAGGGAACCCTGTGCTTTTAGGAAAGCCAACCAATAGAACTCCAGCATTGGATCACTTTGGCTCCCTAAGCTGGAACAGCTGGATTTGTATAAAGACTGCTGCTCCCATTTCTAAGCTCATAAAGCTAAGACCAAAGACCTTTATATAAATTCAATGATTACACTTGGCAAAGGGCTATAGACTGAAGGACTCATTTTAGATTAAAATATACGGTGCATAAGATGTCAGGTTATCACTGGGAGCCTGTTAGTTCCTAAACAAAATTAACAATGGAGAGAAAGCATAGGAATGTATGGTGTATGTGTGTGTGTATGTGTGTGTGTTTATTCCTAAAAACATTCGGACACACACACACACACACACACAACTGTCAAGAATAAAAAAAATCCTTCAAAGCTGCTTCCGAAACTAATCCCTGCTGGCTCAGTAGATCAGACAGAATCTCTGCCTCCAGTTGATGGCTGACCCACTTTTGCTTTTCAGGGCTGGGCCCAGCCCTCCCCTTCTGTAAAGGAGAGGTTCCATCTGCCAAATTGAGGCAGAGGAAATAGCCTGCATTGAACTGGGAAATCATAAGTCTTCATTTGGAGCACAATGATAATGGTGATAAGTGTTTCTAAATTTGCCCATAAGTAAGACAAAACGCTAAAATACTAACCAATTTTCCTCTCCTATACTAAGCTGTCTCTAAGACTTTTAAAAATTATTTGTGAATTTGCACATTCACCACTCAGCAACATTTTTAAAAATGGGATTTAACCTAGTTGAGTCATGAGTTCCCAGAAAACTTCTCGGAGGCGGTCAGTTCTCCACCACTACAATCCGGCTTCAGCCTTTTTCCAAACCATAGATCTGAATGTGATTAAACCACATAAGAAAACATCACCTAGCAAGAAGTGCACAGCCCAAACACAGCTAAAAGCTGTGTTTCCAGCCAGGCCAGTGTGGCTCAGTGGTTGAGCATTGACTCATGAACAATTCTCTGGCAGGGCACATGCCTAATCCCCAGGGTGGGGTGTGAGGAGGCAACTGATCAATGATTCTCTCTCATCCTTGATGTTTCAATCTCTCTCTCTCCCCCTCTCCCTTCCTCTCTGAAATCAATAAATATATATATTCTAGGGGCCCAGTGCACAAAAATTTGTGCACTCGGGGGGTCCCTCAGCCCGGACTGTGCCCTCTTACAGTCTGGGACCCCTCTGGGGATGTCCACCTGCTGGCGTGCCTGGTCAGCCTGGGTGAGGGGCTGATGGCTGTTTGCAGGCTGGCCAAGCCCCCCAGTGGGGACCCTCACTGCATGAGGGTGAGGCCAGCCTGGTGAGGAGCTGAGGGCCATTTTCAGGCTTCCCACAGCTCCCATTGACCCAACGTCCCAGCGAGGCTGCTGGAAGCAGGTTTCTGGGGTTTATTTATCTTCTACAATTGAAATATTGTTGCCTTGAGCAGAGGCCCAGCTGGCCTAGGCAGGCAGTTTCAACTCCATCGCTGGTGCAACAGAAGCCTCCTGTTTACTCTAGCTCTGTGGCTGCCAGCCACCATATTGTCTGGGTTAATTTGCACACAGCTGCTCTGATTGGTTGGTGGGCGTGACTTGGCTGGTGGGTGTGGCTTGGGTGTCTTGGGGTGATGGTTAATTTTCATATTACTCTTTTATTATATTATATATATTTTTTAAGCTGATTTTTTGTATCATCTCCCAAATCTGTAGCTTACTTGTTCATATGAAAAATTAAGTGGCACATTGATGCCAGTAACTAACCTGCCTGACTTCTGAACTTATGTAGGTAGTAAATTAGTATTACTTCCTTAATTTCTCACAGGAAGAAAAATGGGTCAAAAGAGCTGTTGACACTGACTAACAAACTATATTCTAGCATTTCAGTCTCACATATAGAGGGATGGAAATGAAGAAGGTAGTGGAAAAGAATTGCCACTTGACATTTATTTAATTTTTTAAAATGTATCATTATTGTTGAAAGTATTACAGATGTCACCTTTTTTCCCCCATTGACTCCTTCCACCCTGCACCCACCACCCACCCTAGGTCTTCACCACACTATTGTCTGTGTCTATGGGTTATGCATATATTGTTGCGGAAAGACCAGAAAAACTAAGCGAAGCTCTTTGAAGGAGTGGAGAAAACATGGTTTTAATCACGCGCGGTCTCCGGGAAATGTTCCAAATCAGAGCAAAGTAACACTCGGGAGCCCTTCCTTATATATACTTCCCGAGTTAATCTTATTACAAATGTGTTCCCTCCCTCCAGGCCCTAGAGGAACTGAAACTCCCAACCTCCCTTTCCCCAGGTGTTCCAAAGATTCCACCCATCTTAACAATCTATCCTTTCCCAGGTGTTCCAAGGTTACTGTGTCAGCTAACAATCCACCCTTCCCTCAGGGCAGCGATTCTGCTTTGTTTCGCTAATCCAGTTTTGGTGAAGGAGGAAGTGCCTCAGCTGAAGGTCATTTCCCCAGAACATCAAGGCTACCTTTGAATTAGCCCTTTTTCCTTCTGAAATTCTTCAGTAATCTGACTTGATATTTAAATATTCCTTTCCAACTGTGTGAAAATGCTTCAAATATAAAACCTCTGTACTTCACAACAGCCTTGTAAGGGAACAAGAACAGATAATGTACCAACAAAGAAGTTATGCAGCTTGTCCAACGTCACACAGCCCGGCAAGGGCAGCCTGATACAAAACAGTGTCATGGCTCTTTCTTTTTCTAAAGAGTGACAGCAAAATAACTCTGAGATTTGGCTGACTCAAGAAACTTAATCAAGAGAAAGCCAACATCAGTTCAGATATCCAGAGTTTTTTATCTAGGTATAAAGTATATTCAGTAATGTACATGTGCACTAATTTAAGTTTATATAGATTGGTGAATTTTTACACATATATGTACACACACACATAAACACACACACACACCATTGTAATTACCAACCACATTAAAATAGAAAACATTCCTAGCATCCTCATGTCTGTACCAAGGTAATCTCGGACCCAGAGATAACCACTATTTTGACTTCTCTCCTCATAGATGAACTTGGCCTGTTCTTGAATTTCATATAAATGGCATTATGCAGTAAAAGTACTCCTTTCTGTCTGGTATCTTTCCATTGATATATCTGTGTGTGTACCACTAGCTTCATTTTGTAAATATGACATTTCATTTAACCATCCTCCTATTGATATTGGTTTGTTTCCAGTTTGAGGCTACTGTAAAGAAAGCTTCTATGAACATTCTTACACATATCTTTTGGTGAACTTATACAAACATTATTTTCCGGGTTAGAGTAGATAAGTCTTTAGTTTTAAAGAAACTGCCAACAATTTTCCAAAGTTTCCATTATCACCAATGAGAGTTCTAGTTATTCCACATCTTTGCCAACACTTGGCACTTGTCAGTTCTTTCCATTTTAGCCTTTCTGGGTGAGAGAGTAATAGTATCTCATTTCCTTTTATTTTGCAGTTCTCTGACTGCTGAGGTTGAGTTCCTTTTCTTAGGCTTCTTGGCCATTTATGTAAAGAATTTTTTCAAGTTTTTTGCCAACTTTTTAAACATCAGCTCATGAGGCTTTTTCTTTTTCTTTTTCATATTTGACTTTTATAAATCATTCCATCCAACAACAGCAGAATACAATTTTTAATTTAAAAATGTTATTTATTACATTGTTTGGGGTGACATTGGTCAACATGAACATATGGGTTTCAGGTGTGGGTTTCTATGTTACAAGATCTGCATATTACACCATGTACCCACCTCTCAAAGTCAAGTCTTCTCCTGTCACCTCAATGAGGCTTTTTCTTTTTGAGACATTTAATCTTTGCCATTCTGTCACTTAAAGAGAAATACTTAAATTTAATATAGTCTGATATAACAATCTTTTTTTATGGTTATGCTCAGATAGTTTCTATGGTTTTTTTCCTAGAACACTATTCTCAAATTGTTTGGTCTCAGAGTCCATTTATAGTCCTAAATATTATTGAGAACCTCAAAGATGGTTTTTTTTCAAATGTTTTTTAAATCTTTATTGTTCATATTATTACAGTTGTTCCTTTTTTCCCCTCATAGCTCCCCTCCTCCCAGTTCCCACCCCACCCTCTGTCCTTACCCCAACCCCCACAGTCCTCATCCATAGGTGTACGATTTTTGTCCAGTCTCTTCCCACACCCCCAACACCTTTTCCCCCCTGAAAATTGTCAGTCCACTCCCTTTCTATGCCCTTGATTCTATTCACCAGTTTATTCTGTTCATCAGCTTTTTTTTATTCACTTGATTTTTAAGTTCACTTGATAGATATGTATTTGTTGTTCATAAATTTTTATCTTTACTTTTTCTTCCTCTTCTCAAAGGATACCTTTCAGCATTTCATATAATACTGCTTGGGTGGTGATAAACTCTTTTAGCTTTTTCTTATCTCTGAAGCTCTTTGTCTGACTTTCAATTCTAAATGATAGCTTTGCTGGGTAAAGTAATCTTGGCTGTAGGTTCTTGCTATTCATCACTTTGAATATTTCTTGCCACTCCCTTCTGGCCTGCAAAGTTTCTGTTGAGAAATCAGCTGACAGTCCTATGGGTACTCCCTTGTAGGTAACTGACTGCTTTTCTCTTGCTGCTTTGAAAGAAATGGACTTACAAGTCCAGGAAGTGCAGAGAACCCCAAACAAAAAAAAAATCCAAGGAGGACCACACCAAGACACATCATAATTAAAATGCCAAGGGCAAAAGACAAAGAGAGAATCTTAAAAGCAGCAAGAGAAAAGCAGTCAAAGATGTTTTTATGTAAATTATATCTATCAATATTTACCATCTATAATAATAAAAGCATAATATGCTAATTAGACTGGATAGCCAAACAACCTTCCAGATGTCATTCCAGACATCCTTCTGGACGAAGCCACTGTGGCAGGGGCTGAGGCAGAGGTGGCAGGGGCAATCAGGCAGGCAAGTGGTTAGAGGCAATCAGGCAGGCAGGCAAGTGGTTAGGAGCCAGCGGTCCTGGGTTGCGAGAGGGATGTCCAACTGCCGGTTTAAGCCCAATCCCCCAGGAATCAACAACAAAATTTTGTAACCACATTGCAATCATTTAATTCAGAAATGTAACAGGGATGGGCCTAAACTGGCAGACATCCCCCAAAAGGTCCCAGATTGTGAGAGGGTGCAGGCGGGGCTGTGGGAGTCCCTTCCCCACCATGCACGAACTTCACACACTGGGCCTCTAGCGTTAGAAATAAAAATGGGAAGTTTAAAATATTTATTCATTTAAAGATAGCAACAAACTCATTATATAATACAAATATTTTTTAATAAAATTTTTATTTTTCAAAAGAAAAAAATTGTGATAACAGTGGCAGTGTTTTGCATTTTTGTACATCTATTTAATATCTGGCTTAATAGAAGACAGCTGGATTCTCAGATTAGTTTCTGCCTTTACTCTGCTGCAGTATACATTTGGCTTGAAGTATATGAAGAAAACCTAGCCTTAGAGAAATATGTAGTTGGAAAAGTTAGTAGCCTTTCCAGATAATTGTAGCTATTCTTCCTTGATACCACACCGAAATTCAACAATGGTAGTTTCCTGAAATTGCAATGTGGAATTTGAAACCATATCAGTGAACTCTTCATGTTTTGCCATGTTTACCAGTTGGTGTATCTTATAGTTGATGTGTTTTAGTATCTCTTCAAATGATTATTCTAACTTACCTTTTTGTTCCAGTTGTTGCTGTGGGGCTGATTTGCCACTCACTCCTACATCCTACCTTACAGTGAAAATCCCCTGCATAGCTTTTTAAGGAGATATGTAATTAAAATAATTTCCCCTCAAACATCTAAGTAAACTGGAAAACCAACAAACTTTACATAGCTGTTAAAACTCGCATTCATCTTGAGATTGAATTTATGCATGGTGATCACATTTTCATGGGTTGTACAACCTTTAGGGCATATTAGGGCTCCCCACGTAATAAAAATATATGATACATCCACGACCTCTGTATGAGAGGCAGTGTGCAGTAGAAAAAACACTAAATACTGAATAGTCAAAATACTGAGTTTTAATCTGAACTCATAAGCTGGGACAAGGACAATATTGTATTAATTTCCTGCAGCCCATGTGGGAGTAAATGAACCCTAAGGTCCTCATTTTACCTCTTTCAATTTTGGGATATATCTTATACATTCATAAGATAAAAATTTAAGGTGTAAATGAAATAAACACCTGAATATCCACTAGCCAATTCAATTGAACATACCAATGTTCTTGATACTATCCCCTTTCCTCCTAAGAAGTATCCATTATCCTGAACTTTGAGTTTACCACTTCCCTGATTTATACTCTTATCACATCTATAGACTATCCCTACACAATAGTTTTATAGAAATTTACGTTTTATGTAGCTTTATCCTGCACAAGTTCTCTGCAACATTTCCTCCCCTCCAACTTCATGCTGGTGAGATGGGACCAAACTGATGTGGCTGTACTGAAAGAGCTCATTCTCGCCCCAAAGTGCTTGCTTCGGTTTCCTCCACTGCAATATGCAAAGAGGAAAGTGTAAATGGAATAATCTCTCAATATTCTTCCAGATCTGAAATTCTAATTTTACCTTTTACAATAAGCATAGAGGTGTATAGTTTTCTCTGAAGATATAGTGCTACTTATAGTTATGATATATTTGAAATTGACTCTTTGATCAGGAACATAATCCCCAGGGGAAATGTGTCATGGTATCATTTTCAAACACTTTGGCAAAATTTAAAGGTTATTTGAATATGAGACTTTAGTTTGCAAGAGAAGTTGTTTTAATACCAGGCTTGAAGTGGCACATGGAATGATCAGAAGAGAATTCACAATGCAAAAATGCAAAGTTTATTTTCTTAAATAAAATACTATATTTATATCTATACAAATAATTATTACAACCATTAAAATGTTACATTTACCAATAAAAATTTCAAAACTTTAAACAAGAGCATGGTTCAGAATATTCACACCCTAATACAATGCATTTGTAAAAAGATGTCAAAATAAACAGGACCTATTCTTATTTACAACTGTAGGACAATCCTGGTCATATTATACATATCTGCTCTGGATTGCATTACAAAACAAGTTAGTTCCCATTAGAATTAAAAACCAGGTGATTTACAGTAATAGGACACAGTGCGCAGCGGGCATTGCTGGCATGGAAATAGATACAAATATTACACTTTTAAAAGCACTACAGTTGTTTTTTCTAGTGACTGCCCTACAGTAAGCTTCTTGCCCAGTGTATCTATAAATAATTTGTGAAGGTAATTATGTTCTCAGATTTTTCCACCTATTTTTACCAAAATGAATGTGTGTGTGTGTATATATATATATATATATATATATATATATATATATCCTGCTAAAAAGTGGAAGCAAATCTTTTCTTCACAGTAACACAACTGCAGCATTTTAAGCAACACTGTCTGGTCCCTTTCTTCTTGGAAGATCAACAGTTCAACTCCCCTTATAGGTTATCAATATAATCAAGTCCAGTGCCTCAATGACCTCACAGATGAAAAATTGATTTAAGAATCAGGGGATGTGGAACAGAGATCCAGAAAAGTGAACAGGGGATCGAAATGGAGTAAACATTAACTTGTTATGACATAGTATTACATATAACCAAACACATAACTGAGCCCCCCAAAGTAAGATTTTTTTAAAGGTTAAATTGCAAACAAAGAATTATGTTCTATTTCTCATGAAATCTCTAATGAAGATTATGCAGTCATCCAAAATAACACCAATTTGGATATTATGCCCAATATTTTCAACACAGGTTGGCCCATGTTAATGTAGCATCTAAACACATGCATGATATAGAAAAAGATTGTTGATGGGTTTGCACAAATCTAGAAATAAGGATGTTGGATGACCATCACATACAAGCTCTGAGTTTAGAAGTTTTGCTTCTGCCTAGTAAGTTTTTTACAAGACTGAAATCAAAGATGGCTCAGAGAATAAGGCAATAGTGAGAAACATCAGCTGTACTTGTCTTCCCGGTGCTTGTACCATCCTGGCTGGTCCTTTGCTATAACAGAGGAGTGAGTGAATAGTATGTTCCAATGGCTGGTCTTGGGACCAGAGGCACAGTTTCAGGTAAAGTGCAGTACCAGGGAACAGGCATGTGAGCAGAACTAGAAATTGTGTCCAAAAAGGTCCTCAACACTTCTTACCAGCAAATCTGGACTGCCTCACTCTACATTTGATATCCCCCACAGACTCTGGTAGAAACACCCTCGGGCTCACACAGGAAGTATAGAATACAGGGGGAAACATGGTTCATTAAATAAGGAACAGAGCTATATGGCACAATCAATATTTTAAATCAATTGTTATTTACTTTTGTTTCAAAAATTATTGTCACTTAATACAGTGGGAGACACAGTGGGCTCCCCAAACCAGGAATTGGGAATCACTAATTTGGGAGTATGACTTCCTGTCACACACTGACCCAATAGATGGTGTGCCCAATAAATGTTTCAAGGCAAAGGAGTAATCACCATGCTAAGGAAATGACCAGAGTTCCTGCCACCTGTTTGACATGGAGCAGATGGGAGAAATTAAGAGCCTACATACCTATGTATCAAAGGAAGGGTACAGCTAAGAAGATGCATATCTGTAAGTCTTGATCCTTTCTCAAATTTTTAAAACTTTACTCCCATTAAAATGTCTTCCCATATTTTGGGGGGAGTACAACTTTTAGCTTCTCCAGGAAATGGCTAATGTTAGAAGGCAAGAACAAGGCAAATGAATTATCTTTAAAATAATTTTAAATAATTTTGTTTAAATAGTTTTGTATTTCAAAAGACTGATTTTAAAAGTTGACCTTCATTGAAGTTCACCCTGACATGTGACTGAAATTGCTGCAAAAAAAACCCATTCCCTCATTTTTCTCTCTCCACAGTTCTAATACATAAAATTTTATAAAGCATGGTCACTCTGGAATTCTTAGTCCTTACTTAAAGGGTACCATCTCTGGTATCCCCAAAGGGTCTTATAATAAAAACAAAAATAAATTTCTAAAGTAGTATAAAATACCCTAAAACAACCTGTTTGTAACAAAATAGAAAAGAAAAAATACATCAAATTTAATTTACCCATGATTGACATATTAAAAATTACACGATGAGAAATCTAAAATTTTTCATTTCGTTAGAAGTTACTGTGTGAAATGTTTAGAGGAATCAACCACTCTCTGGAACTGATTCCATGTGATTAGCAACACTAAAAGAGAAACTAATTTAATCAATGATTCTCAATTACATCTCATACTAAAGTTTGTGTACTTCCAGAAATTAAAAAATTATTTGTGGAAATGGTTTTACATTCTATAGTCATATACTAGAAGCCAAGAATACCATTAAATTTACTATAACCAAAATTGGCTATGGTTCTCTGTCAATCCTTTGTCAAATATTACATCCAGAGATCAATAGATATTAAAATGAATTCCACCCCAAAATCATGTATCTCTAATGATCAAATAATACTGCTGATAAATCTCCCACACTTGTGCTTTTAACGGTAAATCAAGTAAGATTACTATGCTCTGAACACTTTCAGAATTAAGTTCATATGAAAAATGGCCTCTTACATATATATGCACATTTCTGTAAGATTAGAGCTACATGTAAGCAGGAGCCAAATTACTTGCAGATGGTCACATCCTTTCTCAGGTGGTCAAATAGGCCTTATTTAGGAATACTCATTCAGGATCAAGGTGTTACATGCCTGGAATGAAAACTCTGAGAAATGTAAATGCTACCTCTGAATGGAGCTGAGCAGAAAAATATAATCAATGCAACAGAGAAGTATCTGAAAGTTCCAGGTTTTGAGGATTTTCCATCACAGAGTTCAAATTGAGCTTTTCCTTAGCTTGTTACCTTAGTTCCAATTATATCTAAGCATCTCTAGTTCTTCAGAACTCACTAGCCACTGTGTGTGTGTGTGTGTGTGTGTGTGTGTGAGAGAGAGAGAGAGAGAGAGAGAGAGAGAGAGAGAGAGAGAGAGAGAGAATAATAATAAATAATCAAACACACTGAAAACTGTCTTCAAAACTGGCAGATTGGACTTTTCAAGTACATAGAAAAATCTGAATGTTAAAGCTTAAAACTCAGTTAAGGTAAAAAAAAAAAAAAAAAAGGTCATACATCTCACATTTTTGTATCAATTAACAGTTTTAACTGATGCGTTTATCTGTGGCTTTGCTGAATAATTTATTCATGAAGCTCTCCTGTTCTTCCCCGTGACCATTTTGAAGGGAGAAAATACAAAAGCTTTTCTCATTTACAGTATTTTTGCCCCCAGGAGGCTGCTTCAGTTAGCAGCAGGAGCGGATGGGAAAATTTGGTAAGAACAGTTGAAGAGGCACAGATGACCCTTTTGCTGAGTCTTTAGAAGAGGTATTCATTGGAGTCACTGCTCTAACCAAGCCCTAGGCGGCTTTTTTAAGGAGGAAAAAAATGCTGGTTCTTGAGTGCACTTTGTTAGCAGAGAAGACAGAACAATTTATATGCATCTTTCCCACGCCATCCAGTTTTGGCAGAATATAACAACAAAAAGTGGATTTGAGAATATGAGCATATATCGCTGTTGACTTAGTTTAAGTTTTCAAATTCAATATGTGAATATATACATTTTTTTTTAGATTTACTATTAACTCCAGTGGGGCTTTTTAAGGCCCCAAATCAAGTTTTTGTATACTTTCAGCAGGTCTTGGGTCTCAATTTCCCAATTTCAGATGGCAGGCCTATTTTTAAACCAGTTTATACTTTAAAATCTGGGTGTACACACACTTACACATACATACAGACATATACTAGTATAAAGACGGTTTTTGAAGCACCATTTCACATCAGCCATCCAGAAAAATAATGAACAAATTCATCTTCTTATAATTCTACTATGAAGGATAATAATGCAATATACAATGCCATATTTTAAATAAAAATATCAGTAAATGAAAATAAGGACAGAGCTTAAGACTTTGCAAAGAAATATTTAAAAAGTAGGGCTCAAATAACTCTATAGATTCTAAAGACACTATTTACTGATCAGTTCCTACCAATTAAACAAATGTAAAAGAATTTACAAATCAATAAATAGCAATGAAGAGAGAATATAAAAACAAAACTCAACTTATGAAACAATTTTTAACTGAACACATGCAAAACTCCACAACTGCTCTTATCCTTATGGGCTAATACAAAATGCAAGTACAACATGGAGACTATCTATGTACTTTTCTTTTTAACTTTCTATCTTTAAGGATCTTGGCACATTAAAGGATAACATGGCTCCCTAATCTGAAGAACAGGACATGAAATTCAGATAACTACGTAATTGTTATAATTAAGCCTCTACCTAAACCAAATCTTGGGAATAAAGGCTGATTAAACAACTCATTTATTTGCTTGACTTTAACCATGGATATACATTCTGTATTAATACAATACCTGCCATGGGTAAGAAACTGTTCTAGATCCTGACATCAAGCAACATTTGGTTATGACTATTGTGTTTTCTGAAACTATCTGCATTTTTTTTAGAACAACTCAACTATTTCAACTACTTTACAAATTTTCAACAATAAAGTTCGAAATCGAGGTCCTTTCTACTAAACACACCCCACGATGATCTCCCCAACTTCCAGCTGATTAATATTTAGGGGATATAACATTACAAATCAAACCTGAAAATGCTTGGAAAATTTAAAAAGCACATCATGCAATTAAAAATGAAAGATAATTTGTTTTTGACAACCCAGCATTCGCATCATCTGACACAGCTTCCCTACATTCAGAACTGCAAATTGATTATGCAAACACAAAAACATACACACACAATTCTCTCTCCGTGGGCATGTATGTGTGCATGCACATACAAATACGTTTGTAATCTCACCTGTGACATTTACACTTAGTCTACCAATATTTAAACAGCTGAACTGCAGTCATGACCTAAAATATGGCTTATGTTATGGGCAGGTCGGTTTGAGGACTGCTTGGAAGAGTCAGAGGCAGAGGAGTTTGCGATTGTAAGCAAAGGTGACATTGCCGAGCCATCAGGAAGAGCTGTAGCTATTTCTGGAAACAAAGATGTCATATTAAAATTGGATAAGTGAGAGTTGGGCATATGCATTGGTGGCATATCAGGGAGAAGAGGAAAACTTGGTTGAGCAAAACCAACAGGTCTTGGAGGAGATAAAATGGATCCAAAGCGGTTATTTAAACTCCCACTGTTTACCTTCTCTGTGCTAGGATTTGAGAACATTTGATTCGAAAAATAGGGGATTGAAATATCATTGGACAGTGTAGGGTGAGCAGGAGAGTACGGGGGATAGAAGGAAGGGAGAGTATTTTGGGGATCTACAGGGATGAGTGCTGGAGTTCTGGTGGCACTAGGCTGAGTAACCTGTGGAATGAAAGAAGTATTAGCATTTATTGGTGGATTCATGCCACCCTCAGGAATAAAAGGAAAACCAAAATTTTGTGATAGTGTATGCTGGTCAGGTGCTGAATTATCATTAGGTACTTGAGGACTATCAGGCATGAAACGAACAATACTTCCTCTCTTCTCTGTAGTGGGTTGCTGGCGTCCAAGAATCATACTGCCACTAGCAGAGAGGGGAAGATGGGGAAGACTCGGATCAAAGACATTACTATGCCTTTGATTTCCAGAACGATTTCTTTCAGGTTGACGAATTTTGGAACCACTGCTGTCTTGCAAGAGATGCCTTGATCGCTGGGGAACTGAAGAATTAGTTTGACGTACAGGAGGCCCCTGATCAGAACTTCCATGAGACACCGATGGATGTGGCAAAGCTGGCCTTGCAACCCCATGCATGTTGGTTGTGACTGGAGGATTCATGTGGCCCTTGGTCCCATGACTGTCAGTGATCCTCATGGGATTGGACTTCTGCACTGAAACATTGGGACTTGTGTTTCGACCTTGAATATCTCCTGAGGAAGAAGAACTCGAAAAAGGGATATTTAAGGCGCTGTTCCTGGTGTTGACTGCACCTAGGGGCATGTCACAACTTTCCCTGTTCTGATTCTCACTCTCTCTTCTAATATGGACACTCTCATGAGCTGGAGGACAATTATATTCAACTGCAGGGGATGGACCACACTGTGTATTCCTCTGATGTTCTGAGAGTGATCTCTGGCTCCCAATGACCTGATCACCAAGGTGAGGTGCAAGCAAACTCTGCATGAAATTTTGATGACATGTATTTTCACTGTCCCTTGGCGGGACAGGATTTCCTGTTGGAATGCTATGAACTGGTGGATAAGGTAATCTCTTTTGGCGGTCAATTGGTGGTGGACCAGGGTTTTGACTAATCCGAAAAGCCTGAGACTGCATACTCCTCAATGACGATACAGAGTTACCTATTTCATTATTTCTTGAAGACTGTACTTCAAAATTACTCTGGGGCTGTTGAATGGCTCCAGTTGGTTTAAATGTCTGACAGTCAGACAGGCGGATATCTGAGGCAACAGTATGGTCCACACGACCCTGCATGTTATGAAGGGCCAAACTCTTATTTCTGGGTATATCAAGATAAGTTCTCATTTCAAGCTGATCTGAAACTCTAGAACCCTGAATCGATATACCCATTCTCTGCTCTGAATTAGAAGATGTCTTTCCAATGAGTGCCTCGGCAGAGTAACTTGAAACTCTATTTCTCTCTGGTCTGTGTGGTGTACAGGTCATGTCTGAAGGTCTAGTCACAATACTTGGTTGGGACACCATCTGCTGCTCTATGCCTCTTGATGTCAAGAGCCTCTGCATTGGATTATGCCCAGATACATGTTCAGAAGAAACCCCTGAGCCTTGCTGCCTGCTTCCAACTTCCTGTTGCTGGTGCATAATATCTTGATTGAGATGGTTTTGGGGATGATTAGGGTGATTCCGGCTAGTTGAAGGGTTTTCACAACTCTTTTCCGATTGGGAGCTTCCAAAGTGTTGCTGCATCTGTTGCTGGATCTGCTGATGGTGGGGATGTGGCTGACCACTCTTGGGTCGGGATTGGTCAGTTCCATGGTGCTTCGGTTGTAAGGAAAGCTGGGAGGCCTGAGTGCCCTGAACAAGATTCCTCTTTTTCTGCATATGAACTTCCTGTTGCAGAGTTCTCTGTTGGTGGACATTATGGGGCTGAGAGTGGACAGAGCTCTCTGCATGAGGTATGTGATGCTGCAGTTGATATAAGTGATGCCTCTCCCTTAACTGCCCTGCTTGCTGCTGCTGTTGTTGCTGCTGCTGCTTTAAGTAGAGATGGTTACTATGCAGATGAGATACCCCTTGAGCAGGAACATGCTGTTGCAGGACCTGCAGATGTTGACTGGCCTGGGTTTGCTGCTGCTCAGCAACTGAAGGCTGAGAACTGCACTGAACTTCAGGTTGCCTCAATGCAGGGGCCACAAAGTTGTTATTAGGTGGAAATAATCGTGTAAGGCCATCTCCATGTGCTGGGTTGCTAATAGGCACAACTGAGCTTGAAGAGTTGGGAGGGATCTGATTAACCATCATTTGAGTATGATCAGAAATGCTGTCTGGAGTTCGGCTAACCAGGGACATACCTTCAAGCCTGAGGGAGGCTGGCTGACAATGCTTCTGACGTTTCACTGAAGACAGTAGAAGGTCATCTTGGACAGCACGTTTAGCAGAGTCTTTACGGCTTTCATGACTTGGCTTTAAGAGAGGCTCTTGAACCTGTGAAGTTGGTACAGTACCAGTCATAGTGCTTAGTTGTTCTTGAGAATACTCAGTCATCAGAGATGGTCCAGGAGGTTGACTGCCATAGGAACTAGATGAAACAGTCAGATTAACTGTAGCAGAAACAGTTGTTGACTCTGAAGTCTGAGACAATCCAGCACAGCTGACAAGAGAATGGCTGATGCTGCTCTGATGGATGAGATTATTCACACTTAAACTGGTAATGCTTGGTGGCTGAGAATTCGAAATCTGCAAAGAGGCATTTGATGTTTTAATTCCTACCGAACAACTTGGTTTTTCAAGGGGCCTATCCACAGTTGTTTCAATTGAATCCTGAGAATTAAATTCATTTGGTGTTGCTTCTGCCTGACCTGGGCTATTCTGTTTAGAGACCTGTGTTTTGAAAGTCTGGTCTCTCTCTAACGATGATGCTTCAGAAGGCTTTGAAGTAACTTCCCTTGTATCAGCCTGGGTACCAGCTTTTCCTTTCTCAAGGTTCTCCTGGTCAAAAATAGCTCTTGCTGCAAGAGCGACTATGTCAGTTTGCTCTACAAAGGTACAGCTGTCACACGTATTAGTTGTTACATTGCTGGTGACATCTTCTCTAGTTGTTTCAGGAAGCATGGATGCAACTGAGAAACTACGACTACTGCCCGAGCTGGTTGACATGGGAGAGTCAGCCTGCCTACTGGTAAGCAAGGAGCCATGAATAATCTCCTGATCAGGGATGCAGGAATGATGCTGTCCTGTATCTCTATCATCACTGTTCATCAGTAACAGCTCCTGTTTGGAATGCAAATCAATACTTGAATCAATTATTTTAGAATTTTCTGAAGAAAAGTCAGGATGGTCCACCTGGACTGAAAGAGATGATTTCTGAGGGTCTTTTTCTTTAGCAAGACCAGACAGCAATGCAGTTAAACCTTGCTCCTTTAAGAGACCTGTATTTTGCATTCTATCTGCTGAATCTTGCTCAACTCCACAAGGTTCAGCAATGATTTCTACCTCAGAAACACAGTCAGTTCTTGTAGTGTTTGTGGTAGATGATGAACCAGAAACCTGAGAAACCAAAACATGGGGATCATTTGGAGATGGAATCAACATGTTGCCTGAAGTACTGAAGTTGGGAGCATCTGACAATGCCAAACTAGTTGGTGGCTTATCCTGAGATGTCTCTCGTTGCACTATGGGGACAGAATCTTTGGATTTTGCTGGGGCCACTGCAAAATGTTCACTTATTATGGATTCTTGGCAGGGTGAGTTAGACTCTTCTGCTGACTTAGAGTTGGGTACAGACTCAGGTATCACTGATTCCGAATTCAGAACATCCAAAGAATGTGAACCAGAAACACTCACAGTACTCTTTGCCTGGGACACAGTGACAGATGGCACAAGAGGGGGGCTTTCCAGCAGCCCATCATTACATGGTGGCTCTGCTGAGCCTTCAGTACTAGGGCAGTCCGCCTGGCCCACATCACTGACTGGATTCAGGGGGCATACTGGCTTGTTAGCTGCTAAGTGTTTCTTGACACCTGGCTTCTTATTCAACCTTTTTGACTTCACGTTGGGCAAACAAGCTACAGTGTTCACTGAGGGAGTAGTCACTAGATTATAAGTACTGGGTAGTGTGGCTGAAGTATCTGTTGTCATGGGAGATGCTACAGTTGCTGTTAATGAAGCACAGTTAGCTGGGGTGGTTTGACTATTTTCAGTAGTTTGGGGATTGGCAGGCTGGCTAATAGACAACTGTACACAGCTTTGCCCAGCCATTTGTGATATGCTTTGATTGAGGCTGGCCAAAGCGCCAAATGTGTTCAGGGCAACATTGGTATTTGGATCTTCGCTGGTGGTAGGTTGAATAATTTGCATAGGGTTTTGGTTTGTAGTTCCTGATGAAGACATCACAGGCTGCAAAGCAAAGAGCTGTCCATTTAAAGAAATGGTTTGAGGCTGCTGTTGGTTCGACATGGTAACAGAAAAAGTTTGTGTTGAATTAGATGTTGATAAAGATGAAGGTCTTGGTAATATGTGGACAAGATGCTTTCCACCAAAAGTTTGTGGGGTCGAAACATTTTGCACTGAATTAGACCCTATTATAGCATTGGCTCCATTGACAGGGAGTCGAACAGAACCAGGAGGCGGAGCTGAGAGGAGTGGCAAAGGATTCTGATTAGCTGCCTGTATGATTACTATCTGTTGACCTACAGTTGGGTTGGGAACCTCTGCCCTCATCACTGTAGGGCATGGAGTGGTGCTGGGTGGCTGAAGAATGATAACATTTTGATTAGCTGGAGCTGCTTTAACAGCTGTCCCTACTGGCTGAGCCATTTGAATCACTTGCATTGCTGAATTCAATGGGAGGATATTTGGGGGCGTCTGAGATTTAACTTGTGGCTGGGCAATAACTGGCTGCATAGGTAACGATGGACAAGAAGGCAAGGTTACAACTACTTGCTCAACCGGCTGCCCATCTGCTGGAAAGGAATTATTCAAGTTGATGCTTGTAGCCATATGTCTACTGTGCTTGCTTGTGGTGGGGCTAGTACCAGACTCATTTAATACTGGAGTCACAGCAGAAGACGGTGTCTGGCTTAAGGGCTGAATAGTGTTTCCTGCCAGCTGCAACGTAGTCCACGTTGTCTGCGTGTTTCCAGATGAGGAAATTCGAGTAAGGCTATTAATGTTTTTCAAATCTGAAGCACTAACAGCTGAAGAAGGCAAAGAACAAGAAAGAGTCCAACCATTATCCAAAGGGTTTGCAGAAGGACTGCTCGCAGGAGCAGTGGTCTTCCCTCCAGGGACAGATGGGGCCACCACTGTGGTAACACTTGTGGAGTCTGCACCCTTGCTAGTGCTCACTGGACCAGAATCACCTGCAGATCTGGGAGGCTGGGAGCAGACTGTGGTGGTAACTGAAACAACAAAGGTGGTTTGAAAATCACTTCTCAAATCCTGTGTGCTCAGGCAGGACTTGCCTCCAGGGTTCACTTTAGCGGTAGTTGCTGAGGAGCTGGAGGGGACACTTGTGGCACAAGGGACTGTTTTTTTCAATAATTTGGGATTCTCTTTCCCGTTCTTATTTTCAGAAGAATTTTGATCATTTACACTTGTGTGCAAGGACCGATGTTGGCAAGGTTCAGGTCCTATGGGAACAGCAACCAACGAGCCCCTGGTGGCACCAAGCACACATGAATCGCTATTGGAGGTGGCAAGCTTGAGAATATTTTGAGCAGGAATGGTAGCCGGAAGACAAAGAGGAACAGGCTGGTTGGCAGCCAATGCAGAAACTGTGGTCTGATGCCATGGCTTGTTTTCAGAAGGGTAAACTCCAGAAATAGACACAGGAGTCACAAGATTGCAAGTCCTCTGCACTGGCACCACATTGGCGGTTTGCTTTTGTAAATTATGGCCAACATTAAAGGTTATCCCCTGAACAGCTGCTCCCTGGCTGTTGCCACCAGGCTGACTCCCATTGGAATAAACAATAATATTTTTCTGAATCTGGTCACCGGGAATAACAACAGAGACCTTTGAGTTTTTAAGATTTCCTTTCCAGTGGATTGTGGGATCATCATATAAGCATATGTCATTTGCTTTCAGTAATTCAATATATCGGCCATTTTCTTTTTGAATTTCTTCCAATTGTTTACGAAGCTTTTTAATTTCTTCAGCTACAATATTAAAAAATGAAATAATTACCTGTAAACATCAGTATTTACAGTAATTTAAGAAAGAGCTGTGTACTAAAACTACTGAAATCTAATTCTAGCATTCTAAATACCTCAACTGAAATCTTCAGCTATTTCCTAACACAAGTTCTTTCTTTTTAGAATGGTATCTCAAATTTCTATCCCATCTTTTAAAAGTATATATCTTTAAAGGTAAACAATTCAAAGGTCAAAAAATTACTCAAAAGCCCGCTGGTGTGGCTCAATGGTTGAGCGTCAACCTATGAACCAGGAGGTCTCAGCTCTATTCCCAGTCGAGGCACAGACCTGGGTTGCAGGTCTGATACCCAGTAAGGTGTAGGCAAGGGACAGCTAATCAATGATTCTCACTCATCATTGATGTTTCTGTCTCTCCCTCTCCCCTTCCTCTCTGAAATAAAAAAATAAATAAATAACTTTAAAAAAAATTATTCATAATACAGAAATCTTAAAATCCTCAATTCAATAATTCCCAACAAGGCAGCTATGAAGGTAAAGCAAGGGAAACATATTGATATCAAGGTAACATACTAGGAAAATAAGAGTGAATAGCAATATCACAGTGTTAAATGCTACAACAGCTAACATTACTTAGTATGGTAATAGTCTCTTTTATAGAGGATGTTAAACTCATTTCTAATTTACCCTTTAAAACAATAGAAAACAAGTAGAACTTGTAAGAAATAAAACGGTAGAACATGGAGGAAAGCATCAACAATGGAACTTACATTTTCCTTAGCAGAGACAATGTATGTTACCCTACTGAGTAATGGAGATGTTTGTCACACCCCTGTTCCTTTCTAAGGAAGACAGCCTCACCCTTGGATCCTATTAACGGGGCAGCCTGGGCTGCTGCTATTTATGCTCTGTGACCCCGTATATCCCTACCTGTCTTGCCACAGGGGTAGATACTCTTCCCATCTGCCAAAGGCAGCCAATCCTCAAGGCCAATGCCCTATGAGATAGCCTGAAATGAACAGTCTGTCCTGACAAGGATGAGCTGAGACTAGAAAATTATTTCTTTGGATATTTAAACTAAGAGACACAGGAAAAAGATGTCAATGTGCCATGGACATTAGAAATTTAAAAATAATTATTATAGACCAAATAATAATGCTTACTATATGCCTAGGATTTTCATTCACTGTCTCATTAACAATAACAACAATCGTAACAGATAACATTTACCAAGCATTTACGAAGTCCCAGACTTCGAGTGCTTTGCCAGAATTATCTCTTTTAATCTTCATAACCATGAGATGGGAACTACCTATTGTTGTCATCATTTTGAGATGTGAGAAACGGGCTCAGAGAAGTTATGTAATTTATCTACAGCCAACCACATAGATGCTATAATTATCCTCATTTTAAGATAAGGAAACTGAGACTTGGAGAAATTAAATAACTGATGAGAGGTACTAAGTGATAAATGAAACTAGGACACAAACCCAGGTGGCCTGACTCCCAAGACCACTGCTCTGACCACTGTCCTAGATTATCATGTGGACCATAAGTATGTGGGGGAGACTGTTGGGAGATGAAGAGAGAGCAGATGCACAAAAAAGCACCATAGAAAGGATGATGATGGAGATGACAAGTAGTCACACTGAAGCTGCTTCCTTTGCTGCTCCGACCCCTGGTCTGGGTGTTCAGCTTTTCCTGGGCCTCATGCAATTTGTATTTTTCAATAGTTTTCCTTTTTCCTAAGGTAACTTGACTGTCTCAGCCTCTGGGCTGTAAAATCAAAGAAGCTCTCATGAGAAAAGTCTACAAGTCATTTTATAGGGTGCCTCAAAACGGGTACTAAACATATATTATACATCTAACTACCTGACAGCATCATAACCAGGGCCTGGGCCATAAAAGACAACTGAGCTAGTTGAGGGGATAAGTTGTTATCTAATTGAAATTCTGAAGGCTAACCTTTAAATATGGTCGCCAATATTTTTCCTGCTTCTTATAAACAGCCCAGCATTGCCCCACTTCCACAAATTCTGCCTTTGTTTCTCTCCTTTTAATGTGACCTTCTGAGTCACTCTGCTCTTGTCAGTGGTCTACCACTCTGAGCTTTAGACTTGCCTGTGATACTCTTCTTTTCAGCTGTTAGAAGGAAATCCATTCTCCAGTTCAAGTGGAAAAAGAGGTTCATTTGATAACACAGAAAGACTCACCTTTATCTAAAGATCAAATATTATTTTTTAAAATGTATTTTTATTGATTTCAGAGAGGAAGGGAAAGGGATAGATAGAAACATCAATGAGAGAGAATCACTGATTGGCTGCCTCCTGCATGACCCCCACTAGGGATCGAGCCTGCAACCTAGGCATGTGCCCTTGACCAGAATCGAACCCAGGGCCCTTCAGTCCCCAGGCCAACGCTCTATCCACTGAGCCAAACCAGCCAGAGCACTATCAAATATTATTAAACTAGAGGCCCGGTACACAACATTCATGCACTGGAGGCAGCAGGGCGGGGGTGGGGGGAGAGTGTCCCCTCAGCCTGGCCTATAGGACCCCCCAGGGGATGTCTGACTGCTAGCTTAGGCCGGTTCCCTGGGGCGTAAGCCAGCAGCCAGACATGCCCTGAGGAGTCCTTAGCACTGCCATGGAGGCAGAAGAGGTTCCTACTACCATCTCTGTGCTCTACAGCCATTAGCCCAGCTTCTGGCTGAGCAGCGCTCCCCCTATGGCAGCATCTGCCCCTTGGTTGGTGAGTGTGCATCATTGAAACTGTTCATTGGGCCATTCAGTCAATTTGTATATTAGGGTTTTATTATATAGGATGATCAGGGAGTCTAATACGCACATTACATGTAATATAAACAATCATGAACTAAGGGTTTGGCCCTTGAGCAAATTCACAGTTAAGTGTTGGCACAGGCATATCTTTCTCTTGTTTTTAAGTTACACTGAGCAGGATCCCTCTATATCCTCTTATAAGTTCTTCCTAGCTGGACGATTCAACTAGAATAAAGGATATCCAGCATTACTTATATCATGAGTTAAGCAAACATGAAAAATACAGATAAGTCTAAAATCAAAGTTATGTATGCCTGCAAGATTTAGAATTGCTAAGATGAACTTATCTGCAACACTATTCTCCCAGATCCACTGAACTCATGGACTTAATGTTTGTGGGCAAAAAGCTTTCTGTATCCTAATATAAGTTGCACTGTGAAGCAAAGGTCTAAACACTGGGGGAAAAACAAAATGAAAAAATATTTACCTTGTTCATTATTTCCTCCGTTAAGCAGGAATTCATCATTTTGCCTTTTCAATTCTGTTATATATTTAAAGGCTTGATCCAGGATCATATTCTTGCTCTGCCAAAGAAAATTAACCATTTAAAAGGTCTTCATTTTAAGACCTTGCCTAAGAAACTTAAAGTGTTGTACTAGAGGCCTGGTGCATGAATTTGTACATGGATGGGGTCCCTCGGCCTGGACTGTGGGGATTGGGCCAAAACCAGCTGTCCAATATTCCCCAGGGGTCCCAGATTGCAAGAGGACACAGGCCAGGCCAGGGGACCCCACCGGTGCACAACTGGGGCCGGGAAGGTTCCAGGGCGTGTTCGGCCTGTCTCACCCAATCCAAATTGGCTGGACTCCAGCAGCAAGCTAACCCTACCAGTCGGAGTGTCTGCCCCCTGGTAGTCAGTGTGCACCATAGCAACTGGTCTAATGAACAGTCAGGCACTTAGCATATTAGGCTGTTATTACATAGGATATGAATAAAATGCTGTGGGGGGGGGGGGAAATAGAGCAGAGTAAGAAGCGGCCAGAGAGATGGCAGAGGTTACTCTGTGTATGGACTGAATGTCTGTGTTCCCCTATAATTCATGTTGAAAATCTAATCCCTGCTGTGATGATATCTGGTGGTTGGACTTTTGGGGGATAATTAGGTCATGAGGATAGACCCTTCATATGAGATGCCCTTAGAAGAAAATATGAGGGAGGTAAGTACTCTCTCTCTGGGTCATGTGAGGACATAACCAGGAAGAAAGCCTACACCAGAAACTGAACTGGCTAGTACCTTAATCTTGGACTTCCCATCCTCTAGAACTGTGAGAAATAAATTTTGGTTGTTTAAGCTACCCAGTCTATGATAATTGTCTTATAGCAGCCCCCAAAGACTAAGACACTCTGTTATAGTCTATTTTGTCTAGAGAGGCTGAGGAAGGCCTCTCTGTAAGGTAACTTACTTTTTTTTTAAATCCACACCTAAGTACATTTGTCCATTAATTTTTAGACAGAATGGAAGGGGGGGAGAGAAAGAGAGAGAGAAACATCTATGTGAGAGAGACATCGATTGGTTGCCTCCCACATGCTCCACGACCTGGACCAGGAATCGAGCCTGACACAGAAGCACATGCCCTTGACTGGAATAGAACCCAGAACCCTTCAGTCCGCAGGTTGATGCTCTAATCCACTGAGCCAAACAGGCTAGGGCTGTAAAGCAACACTTAAGTATAAACATGAAGAAGGTACAAAAAGTATATGCGTTATGGGTATCAGGAGGGAGAGGGTTCAGGTAGCAGGATTAGTAAAAGCCAAGGCCCTTGGGCAGACTGTGCTTGGTGTGTTGGAGGAACAGTAAGGAGATGAGCCAACTAAAGTACATAGGAGAAGAGTAGTAAAAAAAAAGGCCAATGAGGGCCTTAAAGACCATTTAAAGACTTTAAATTTAATGTTATTCTTTACTCTGTCAGCCAGAACTACAATGTTACTTGACTGAGTTTTGGTGTCATGCTCCCAGTATATTCCATTCCTAAGCTTTTCGAAAATATTGTATTTTATGTCAAAATACTGCTTTATTCTTAATTAACAATTTTAAAAATTGAAAACACAATATGTGCATATAGCAAAAAAATGTAAATAATCTGAAGGGATATATAATGAAAACTAATATTTCTTTTGGCCTTAACATTCCAGACTCTTTTCCAGAGGTGACTTGTGTGCCCTTCCAGAATGTTCTATGCCTGTGTGTGTGTGTGTGTGCACGCATGCACATTTAAATCCAGATAGAAGGATACTATAAAGAATAAGTTACTTTATTTTTAAATTTAAAAATACACCTCGGAGAAACTTTTATATAGCATTTAGGTTTCTGTATCTATGTTACACCTTCTGAATGCTGTATTTATTTTATTTATCAGCCTATTACTAATAAATATTTAAGCTGTATAAGAGGCATTTCAGTTTTTTATTCTTCAGCTATTAAAAATGTTGCAGTGTCAACTGCAATTGGAAAATAATTTTTTAAATGTTGCAGTACATGTTTAACTCCTACTCCCATGTGCACATTATTAAATATCTCCAGTACTTTATCAGACTACTCTTTGCATGCAGGAATCAGTGATTTAGTGCTTTGGTTCAGCAAGTTAGAATTCTGGGTTCCTTAGACCGAGTCTCCTCAAAAAACCAAACTAACCCAGGAAACACTTTTGAGAGAGAAAACTGATATTTTCCTTTCTTAACTCAAAGTTGAGACAGCCCTAGCTAGTTTTGCTCAGTGGTTACAGCATTGGCCCTCAGACTAAAGGGCTGCAGGTTCTATTCCAGTTAAGGGCACATATCTCGGTTGCAGGCTCATTCCCAGCACCAGTCGGGGTGTATGTGGAGGCAACCAATTGATATGTCTCTCTCATACAGATATTACTCTCTCTCTGTCTCTACTCCTCCCCTCCTCTCTCTCTAGAAATCAATGGAAAAAATATCCTCGAGTGAGGATTAACAACAACAACAACAAAGAGCTGAGTCAAAGGCAGAGCCTTACAGTGCCCATTTTCTGCCTCTCTACTACAGATGGGGGTGGAGATATGCAGCAATAGTGAAGGAAATCTTAATCTACTCAGCTTCTGGGAGCCAAAGATTGATTTCCATTGCACAGTCGGAGACACCAAGGAATCAAAATGATTATGATTTCCTTTCAGAGACACTCATAGGAATGAAAGCCAAGAGCAAGAAAATAAGATTTTACTAGGAAAACACAAATGTTTACTGAGCAGCTACTGTATACATTGAAATATGGAGGAAGAAAAATAGTCAGAGGACATAGTGTCTGCCCTTAAGTTTGCTAATTGTTAAAGAAACAGAAGGTAATGTTGTTAAGAAGACTAAAAAACATTTATGCAAGAGGATGAGGACACATTTGTAATACCTTGACCAATAAAGAAATTTAAAAAAAACAAAACAAAACAAAACAAAAAATTTAAGTACCACCCTGGAGGGGAGAATGAAAAAAAAGTAGAGTGAAAGACCTTCCTAAGGGCACAGTGTGGAGAAGAAGCAAACTGACCTGGGCCTCCTGCCACAGCCTGGGAGGTTCAGGACTGGGAGCTCCCGCGACCATGAAGGGGTGAGAGATATGTATGGGGATAAAATTGGGGGGCTGGTGGGAGGACTCTTCTTGTGCAGTAACAAGAACCAATCCCTACGCAGCTGGATAACTTCCCCTTTCTGCCCTCACAACAGGAGACAAGTTTGTTTTCTGTGAAATGTAACCAGAGAATTTCAGCCTCAGGGATACTTGGCACAGAAGTGAACACATGATGAGGCTCCTGAGTGAAAAAGGGAGTGAAGTCAAACTGCCTCCTAAAGCACTCACTTCCCCATCCCAGCTTCCTGAATAATAGCAACTAGCCTCGTGGTCTTCCAACTGTTCCCATACCTAGGTACAGGGTTCAAGGATTCTGCTCTGGAAAAAAAAAATTAATAGCAACCTCCAAAATAAATTTAAAAAGCAAAAAATACTGACATTTTTGAGTTTTACAACAACACTAGTTCACCAACCAATCACTCAGCAACACTCAGAGCTACCAACAGACAAGCTTAGTCAATGTCTTTTTAATGTCTAATTCTCAAATACGAAAAAACAAGTATCACTAAACATTTCAGGAAAATCTCCAAACAGAAAGACAAACACACGTAGAGGTTCCTAATCTACCATAGGTAATGAGAGTTTATAAAAATGATACTTGATACTGGAAATATGTAAGCATCTTTTTCTCTCCATTATACTAGCCAAGTAAAAGGTTAAGGAGGTGGTGGTAAAAAAGGGAAATCAGCCATAACCGGTTTGGCTCTGTGGATAGAGTGTTGGCCTGCGGACTGAAAGGTCCCAGGTTCGATTCCGGTCAAGGGCATGTACTTTGGGTTGAGGGCACATCCCCAGTAGGGGGAGTGTGCAGGAGGCAGCTGATCAATGTTTCTCTCTCATTGATGTTTCTCTATATATATACCTCTCCCTTCCTCTCTGTAAAAAAATCAATAAAATATATTTATTTTAAAAAAGGGAAATCAGGCCCTAGCAGGTCTGGCTCAGTTGCTAGAGCACTGCCCAAGGACTGAAGGGTCCAGGTTCGATTCTGGTCAAGGGCACATACCTCGTTTGCAAGTACAATCCCTGGCCAGGGCATGTGCAGGAGGGGGCAACCAATCCATGTCTCTCTCATATCAATGTTTCTCTCTCTCTCTCTGTGTCTCTCCCACGCCCTTCCATTTTCTCTAAAAATTAATGGAAAAATATTCTCAGATGACGATTAACTAAAAAAAAAATTTTTTTTAAATCAGAAGATACAACACAGAAAATGTTTTGTTTTGTTTTCAGAAAATGTTTTTTAAAATCCTGTAACATTCTCATAGATGAGATATTATCTCCATGAAACAAACATGTGGCATGAAAAGAAACAAAAAGAAAATGAAAAAAGACTCTTGGAAATTAAAAATATGAAAGCTGAAATTAAAACACAAGAGTTAGAGGAGACGAACCAATTGAAATAGAAAAGAAAGGGTAGAGCGCTCCAGAAGTAAAGTCTCAAAGGAATAAAAAGGGTAAAAAGAAATTATGTGGTACATTTGACCAGACAGAAACTGTAATAAAAGACTGTTGGAAGTGTGGGCAAATTAAAGAGAGGTATATAGAAAATTAAGTAAATGTAAAACAATGAGGCAAGTATTAACTCAAAAAAAGCTGCATACGAAATGAAACAAATATAGTATACTTCTTGACTCATCCATACACAATATTTAGGCCATCTTCATAACATAAAAACTAAATGCCAATTTAATTAAAAGTTATGGCAGAGGAGAAACCAAGATGGCAGCATAGGTAAACACCTGAAATTGCTGCCTCATACAACCACTTCAAAACTACAACTAAAAGACAAAACAGACATCATTCAGAACCACAGGAAGGCTGGCTGAGTGGAAATTCTACAACTAGAAGGAAAGAGAAAAGCACACTGAGACTCAGAGGAGGTGTGGAAGTAAAGTGCAGAGGTACAGAAGCGCGCGAGGTTGTCTTTTTCAATCAGGAGGGAGACACAAGCTCCCAACTACTCTGAACTCCAGTTCCGGGCGAGGCTTTGGGGACCGAGACTCATACAGGGGAAAACTGGACTGTCTGGCATCATGCGGAACTTGAGGGCGGCTTTCTCTCAGAGGTGCTTGCAACGATTACAGATTACCGCAGGACACTGAGACCCGGGACCTCTTAGGGCAGGGTTGAGATCAGCCATAGCTGTTTGATCCACCCTGTTGATTTCCTGAGACCGTGCCCCACCTAAGCTGTGCACAGAGGCTTTGACATATGAATGGCCTAGTGCTTTGCAATCTAAAATTACCTAACAAACTGCTACTGGGTCAGAGAGATGCAGAACATCCAAAAGAAGGCCCAAGGCCCCACAACAACTTGCATTGCTTCCCAGCTGGAACTCATCTGGGACCTCCAAGCCCCAAACAAAGAACAGGAATCTGCTCATCTCTCCATAGCTCCTGCTGGGTAGCCTCAGACAGAGGCTGAATTAGCACCTCCTTAGAAATCCAAGATATACACCTATGGATGAAGACAGTGTACCCAGTGGTCAGAGTGGAAGACCCACTGAAGCAGTTCTTGCCCCATACGGGTGTCTCCAGCACAGAAGTTCTCCCACTATAGACACAGCTGAATCTCACAGCCAATTGGCCTATAGGTCAATTCCTCACACTGATAACAACAACAATCAAGGCTTAACTACAATAAGACTGTGCACAAAGCCAACAAAGGGATGCAACAAGAGTGTCCACCTCAGATAATTGGGGAGCCTGAGCCACTGGGCCCTATGGGACACCTAGCACAGAAAGCCACTCTATCAACACAGGGAAGCAGCCAAAATGTAGAGACAAAGAAACAGGTCACAAATGACAGAAATGGAGGAAAGCAAACTACTGGATATAGAGTTCAAAACCACGGTTATACAGTTTTTCAAGAATTTTCTAGAAACCGCCAATAAATCTAGTGAGACCCTCAAGGATATAAAAAAGGACCAGCTAGAAATTAAGCATACACTGACTGAAATAAAGAATAATATACAGAGATCCAATAGCAGACTAGAGGATCGCAAGAATCAAGTCAGAGTCAGTAAGAACCTGGTTACTCTTTCATAAATCAGAGTTTCTTAGGCCATTGTTTCACAGATATTACTACTGAAATATTCCTCATTGGAGATAGGGCAAAGATCAAAATACTAACTTGTAATTTCTTTGAAGAGTTGTATGTCTTATCTTTAACATTCTGATTTGGTTGGGGAATATATTCGACAGAACTTTTTAATGTCAATAAAGTTTTAAGCGTCTTTCTAAAAAAAAAAAAAAAAAGAATCAAGTCAGAGATTTGAAATACGAAAAAGCATAACACACCCAACCGGAAAAGCAAAAAGAGAAAATAATCCAAAAATATGAAGATAGTGTAAGGAGTCTATGGGAAAACTTCAAGAGTACCAACATCCGAATTATGGGGGTGCCAGAAGAAGAGAGAGAGCAAGATATTGAAAACCTATTTGTAGAAATAATGACAGAAAACTTTCCCTACCTGGTGAGAGAAATAGACTTACAAGTACAAGAAGTGCAGAGAACCCCAAACAAAAAGAATCTAAAGAGGACCACACCAAGACACATCATAATTAAAATCCCAAGAGAAAAGACAAAGAGAGAATCTTAAAAACAGCAAGAGAAAAACAGTAAGTTACCTACAAGGGAATACCCATACGATTGTCAGTTGATTTCTCAACACAAACTTTACAGGCCAGAAGGGAGTGGCAAGAAATATTCAAAGTGATGAATAGCAAGAACCTACAACCAAGATTACTTTACCCAGCAAAGCTAACATTCAGAATTGAAGGTCAGATAAAGAGCTTCACAGATAAGAAAAAGTTAAAAGAACTTCACCACCACCAAACCAGTATTACATGAAATGCTGAAAGGTATTCTTTAAGAAGAAGAGGAAAAAGAAGAAAAAGGTAAAGATAAAAATTATGAACAACGAATACATATCTATCAACAAGTGAATCTAAAAATCAAGTGAATAAAAAATCTGATGAATAGAATAAACTGGTGAATATAATAGAATCAGGGGCATAGAAAGGGAGTGGACTGACAATTCTCAGGGGGGAAGGGGTGAGGAGAGTCCAGGAAGAGACTGGACAAAAATCGCATACCTACGAATGAGGACAGCGGGTTGGGGGGGTAAGGACAGAGGGTAGTGTGGGAACTGGGTGAAGGGGAGCTATGGGGGGAAAAGAGGAACAACTGTAATAATCTGAACAATAAAGATTTAATTTTAAAAAAAGTTATGGTAGAATTACATTGGATTACTCAAGGGGAAGCCAAGGGAAAAGCATATAGGAAGTTAATGGATTAATATATAAAATGCAAAATAAGATAAAATAATATAAGTATGTTATTTTGAAATAGAAATTATGATAAATAACAGAAGAAACAGTTGAGAATGATTGTCTCTAAGGAGCTACATTAGAATTGGGAAGTAGTAGGCAGGAGACCAATGTCTGTTGTTTTAAGCTTTTTGGTGCTATATGCTGTGTATATATTAACTGTTGCATCTATTAATTTAATTAAATATATAACTGTATTAACCAATGGTCACCTCAATAAATTTAATACAATTTTTTTAAAAGAAAACCCACTAGAAAAAATGGGTCAAAACTAGAATAGGCAGTACATAAAAAGAGGATATACAAATACTCATTTAAAATGTGAAAAAGAAAAATAGTTTTTCAAACTAGTTTAAAACCTCTTTCAATTCAGGGAAATGCTAATAAAAACCATGAAATACTAGAATACAAAAGAAATCTACTCTAATAAAAGAGTAATATGCAAATTAACCATCATTCTGAGACAACCAAGCCAAGCCAAGCCACGCCCCCAGCCAATCAGAACGGCTGTATGCAAATTAACCCAGCCTAGATAGAGGCCAGTAGCCACGGAGCCAGAGCAAACAGGAGGCTTCTGCTGCAACTGCCTGCCTAGGCCAGCTGAGCCTCTGCTCACGGAAACAATATTTCAATTATAGAAGCCACAAAGCTGAAGCAAACAGGAAGCTTCGTTACCTGCCTAGGCCTCTGCTCAAGGTAACAAAGTTTCAATTATAGAAGATAAATAAACCCCAGAAACCTGATTCCAGCCAGCCTTGCTGGGACGCTGACTCAATGGGAGCTGTGAGCAACCTGAAAACAGCCCTCAGCCACTCACCCAGGCTGCCCAGGTACCCCAGTAGGGACCCGAACTCTGAAGGGGATGTGGGCGGCCTGAAAACGGCCCTCAGCCCCTCACCCATACTGCCCAGGCACTCCAGCAGGGACCCGAACCCTGAAGGGGATGTGGGCAGCCTGAAAACAGCCCTCAGCCCCTCACCCAGGCTGGCCAGGCACACCAGCAGGTGGACATCCCCTGAGGGGGTCCTAGACTGCGAGAGGGCACAGGCCAGGCTGAGGGAATCCCCCAAGTGCACAAATTTTTGTGCACCAGGCCCCTAATTAATTTATAAAGGCTAACACAAATGATGATATCCCATTACAATGAAATCCTATAAAATAAAGATTTAATATGCAAATTGACCATCACTCCAACACAAGATGGCCACTCCCATGTGGTCACAGATGGCCACCACAAAATGGCCAGCAGGTGAGGGCAGTTGGGGGCAACCAGGTCTGCAGGGGAGGGCAGTTGGGGGAGACCAGGTCTGCAGGGGAGGGCAGTTGGGGGCGACCAGACTGGCAGGAGATGGCAGTTAGGGGTGATCAGGCCAGCAGGGGAGGGCAGCTGAGAGTAATCAGGCCTGCAGGGGAGGACAGTTAGGAGCAACCAGGCCTGCAGGGAAGGGCAGTTGGGGGCGACCAGACTGGCAGGAGAGGGCAGTTAGGGGTGATCAGGCCAGCAGGGGAGGGCAGTTGGGGGAGACCAGGCTGGCAGGGGAGGGCAGTTAGGGATGACCGAGCCAGAAGGGGAGAGCAGTTGGAGGTGACCAGGTCTACAAGGGAGGACAGTTGGGAGGGACCTGGACTGCAGGGGAGGGAAGTTAGGAGGGGACCAGGCCTGCAGGGGAGGACAGTTGGGGGGCAACAGGCCTGCAGGGGAAGGAAGTTGGAAAGGACCAGGCCTGCAAGGGAGGGCAGTTGGGGGCAATCAGGCCTGCAGGAGAGGACAATTAGGGGGAATCTGGCCAGCAGGGGAGCAGTTAGGCATTCATCAGACTGGCAGGGGAGTGGTTAGGGGCTGATCAGGCTGGCAGGCAGAAGCGGTTAGAGGCAATCAGGCAGGCAGGCAGGCGAGCAAGTTGGGAGCCAGTAGTCCTGGATTGTGAGAGGGATGTCCAACTGCCGTTAAACGGATCCCTCAAGGGGTCCCAGATTGGAGAGGGTGCAGGCTGGGCTGAGGGACACACACACACACACACACACACACACACACACATGCACCAGGCCTCTAGTGCTATATAACCAGTAAAATGTTACAACACATGAGAAAAGGTATCTACAGCTAAGTCTACTATGTACCACTGAGTGAAAATACAAAGCAGGTTGTGAAACTACATAGACATATTCACAAAGCAATGTATAAAGAGATGTGTAACAAGTTTTAGCAGTGATTATAACTTGAGTGTAGGATGTCAATTTATATCTTTAACTTATTTTCTAAGTTTTTTTTACTTGTTGGCAGTATTCAATTCATTTTTTAAACTTTTTATGCCTTCCATATTGTTTCCATTTTTATTGTTTTGATTTCAGTGAGGAGGCTTTATCCTCATTATTAGAAGAAACAAAAAACTTAGAGAAAACTGTCAGCTTAAAAAATTGAGATTTTAGTAGTGGTTGATAAGGTGTGGAGAACAAAATAAAGAAGAGATCCTTAGACGATTTTAGGTAAGAATTTAAAATAGTAAAGAACATGATTGGAGAAAATAAAAAAAATACCTAGTAAATACAGTTGCATACATACTAGTATACATGTAATCATGGGACTGAATAATTCAAGATTTTAAAAATCTAGAAATGATATGGTCCATTTGATCATGTAGAAACTATACTACAAGATTATGGGAAGAATTAAACATAGCCATACAGAAACTTAAGAAAATGAAAAATTATGAGACAATTATTAACTCCAAAAAACTATTTATGATAAGGAACAAGAATAACCATTGAAACAACAGGGGATTATCTGTACACAAATTATGAATAAAAATGAGGGGATTTCTTACCTGCTTCAGTGCAGGGGAACATGGGATCAGCTCTCCTATTCTGTTAATCCCAGCATTGATTTTCTTCTTCCTATGCCTCTCCACTAGTGAGGGGGAAAAAATCCATTTATCAAATGAAGACAATTTGCTTCATTCTCCCTAGTGAAGAAATTTTAGGCAAAGAAAAACCTAAGAAAATCTTATCAAATAGTATCTACTAACTATAGTAAGATTTCTAAGATTGTCAGATTTTAAGTCTAGTGTTATGAAAACTGATATAGGCGATACTTTTAATTAGCACTTTAAAAAGAGCTCTATAATAACTACATTCAAATTATAAACAGAAATTGCTAATACTACATTACTGTTAGGCAATTATATTGTAGTTCAAGTATTATAAGAGATTTTAACAACCTAATTTCAAGAACCCACTAATAAGCTAAGTTACTACAATATAGATAACAGAAATTAACTTCTATTTTTTTTAATATATATATATATTTATTGATTTTTTACAGAGAGAAAGAGAGAACTAGAAACATCAATGAGCGAGAAACATCTATCAGCTGCCTCTCGCACACCTCCCACTGAAGATGTGCCGCAGCCAAGGTACATGCCCCTGATCGAAATCGAACCTGGGACCCTTCAGTCCGCACGCCAATGCTCTATCCAATGAGCCAAACGGGTTAGGGCAACTTCTATTTTTTTTTAGATCGATTTCAGTGAAGTCTCTGACAGAAAATACATGTTATAAAATATACCAAATTGTAAATGTCTGTGCAATTACTTCTATATATGTTTCTATGGCTTTGGCCTATAATTTTGATGTTTGAGATAAAATTAAATATTTATTTTTTATACTTCTTCCTATAATTTAGGACTTCACAACTTAAGACTGTTCACATTTTAAGTACCTTTAAGATCTATAGCCTACTGCTCCTCTCTTTCCTATTCCTCTAGGCAGCCAGCTCCCTGTGGAATTTCTGCAAAGACACATATTCTACTTTCTATTCAGGAAAAGTACGTCTGGAATCACTCAAAATACTAAAATCATTCAGTGAGTGAAATCACTTAACACACTAGCTCCAGGGGTATATTAACCCTTAAATTATCTAAATAGACAATAAATCAGAAGATAAGCAAGACATCCACATGAGCTGCAAGGGTGTTCAGTCTATTAAAAATAAGAAAGAAAGACTTCTCTAAAATGATTCTATATATATATATATAGCATAAAAGCTTATAATCAACTATAGTACAATTTAATTTTGAATACAAAAATGTTAACAAATAAAATTTAAATTGCTGTTTCTACCTGCATTGTGTGTCTCCCGGTTTTTCTTTCTGAAACAAAAAGTGAAGATAAAAGGAACATGAAAATAATAGAAAACCATTTTCACCACTTTACATTTTGTGAACCATAAAAATCAATTTTCTGAATTTGTATTTGTTGCATCAATAAAAAACTAAAGAAAATTTGCTTAATATATAATATGGTATATAAACTTAACTACAGATATATCAACATAAATTTAGAATCCACAATTTCTGAAAGTAACTACAATTCTCTATTCTTACATACCCACAAGCCATTGGTCAGGAAGCAAATCAACAAAAAATTATTTGAAAAATATAATTAAGGAACTAGTCAACTCTCAAAGTAATGTGCCAAGTAGGTGACTTCTTTATTTTTAGATAGAGTAGGAGGGAGGGAAGGGGAGATGAAGAGAGAAACATTGATTGTTGCGCCTACCCGACTGGGGGTGGGGATGGAACCTGCAACCAAGGTATGCCTTTAACCAATAATTGAACCTGAAACCCTTCCGTGCTCAGGATGAAGCTCTATCTAAGGCCAGGGCACAAGTAGGTGACTTTTGATGTTTGTCTGGTACCCAGGCTCAGGTGGAGGTGAATATGTAAAGGAGATAAGCCACAGCAGGGAGGAACCTAGAAATCCCCAGGAAGAGAACTATGGCAGCCACCAGCACGGACAAGTGGCATTTCAGTCATCTTTTGCAATTATGTACCTTAAGTTATCCAAACCCTTAAATTTTATTAAAAGCTAATCTATTAAAAAGATTGATTGTTCCCTTTCAGGTACCATTATTCAATACATTAACGTTTTCTAACAGCTATTGGGTAAAAAAAGAGAATAGTGATTTTAATATTAATGGCAGCAGGCTGGCCAGCCTATGAACAAGGAGGTCATGGTTTGATTCCTGATCAGGACACAAGCGTGGGTTGAAGGTTCAATCCCGGGGGGGGGAGGGGTGTAGAGGGGGTGGAGGGGGGTGGCAGGAGGGGGAAGAGGTGGAAGGGGTAGGTCCAAGGGGGGCATGGAGGAGGCAGCTGATCAATGATTCTCTCATCACTGATGTTTCTATCTCTCTCTCCCTCTCCCTTACTCTCTGGAATCAATAACAATATTTTTAAAAAATTAATGGAAACATTGGGCATGTAATTCTAAGCAGAAACACTGGCCAAAATAGTAGAAATCCAGAAGGGGGGTTATACAAAGAACCAAAAATAATATTTACTGATATACATATTGACATAATAGTTTCTAATATCACAAAATGTCTATTCAAACTGATTTTAGCCTGCGTGAGCTTAGGATCTAGAAAGACTAATCTTGTTTGGAGTAAAAACTTTCAGAAAAAACTGAACATTTAGAATAGATTTGACATTACACTTGTTACATTGCTGGCAGAATAAGAACAGGTAAACGTTAACTATGTACCCCTTCCTTTTATAAAGTGATTTCTATCTATCCACACATATTTTGAAAGAGTAATGGTTTTCTATTTCTCTCTTTCATCCAAATGAAAGTTCCCTAAGGATTACTTATTTAATAAAGTAGGGACTAATTCTGTTCCTTTTCTTCTAAAACTATATTATTTTTGAACTGTGGCTACATACCTGTGCTGCTTTTTTGTAGGAGTCTCATTTTCTGTCATTTCTGGCATGGTTACAGTGATAGGGACCTACAATGCATGGAAAGACACACCAGAAAGTTTAAAATCCTTATAGCATCTCAGGAAAATTAATAGCAATTTGGTTCAAATACCAAATGCTAAAAAAATAAAAGTGGTATCATGAAAAAAGCACTGAGGATAGAAAAATGTATAAGGAAAAAGGACAAAAACATTGTATCTAGCAGATGGAGATCAAGATGCATGTCAAATGTGAGCTGTAGCCAAAAGCAGAGAGAAAGACCATATGGGCTTGGAAATCAAGGAAAGTTAATCAAGGGTGTGGATTTGAGCAAGACCTAGAAAGACAGGTAAAACATACTTGAGTTGAGAGAATATGTTCTTTGTTCATGATACTGTTTGTTTGTGATACAAAATTTAAATTAGAACAATGGACCCTCTCTCTGAACACAGAACAAACAAAAGTGACAAGCAGACAAACATGTAATATTCTATACATGGAAGCATGCATTCATTCATTCATTCATTCATTCATTCACTCATTTACTAAGCCTCTTTCATTTCAAACTGAAAAAAGTCTTAAGTTACCATTTTGAGAGTCATTAAACTCTGAGTATGAAAATTCTATTTATATTTAAAATATCATAATAGTAAACAATGTATGTACTATAAGAAAGTATACACATGCCAAAAAAGCCTGAAAGCAAATACAATGAAATATTAATCATAGTTATGTAAAGCCATCAATAATAGAGGTGATTTCTTTCTAATTTTCAAATATTCTGTACTAAAAAGCTAAAATACTTTTAAAATATCAGGGATTGACAATCTTTCAAAAGAGATTTGTCAAGTTGGGCAACCTGTTCTGGTGCACTGGAGGATGTGCAGGTGTGGTTCCCCATTTTTCTCTATCAGAGGAAGGAAGAAGGCATCAAGTATGGAATCACAAACCAGCACAACTGTAAAACCTGATTCTGCCATTTCCTAACTGTTAGGTCCTGAGCAAATTGTATTACCTCTTGGAACCTCACATGTCTCATCTACAAAATGGATCATAATCACAGTATCTAGATTATTGAGGTATTTCAAAAAAGGAAGGAAAGAATGCAAGTAGAGTACAACAGCAAGGAGCCGAGTGGTAAGTAGAAGTCAATAATGCTAGCTATCAATATTTATGAGGTATTTTAGATTAAGGCTTTAACCTGGGAAAGAAGTGACGGGTCCTAGGAAATAGAAGTGAATGCAGAGGTGATGAAAGAAGTGTAGGCAGAAGCAGCCTAAGGAGAAATGTGTACTTAAGATCCATTTTCAGCAGCTTATTCTACCTTCTCCTTAACACCTGTGAAGTTACAACTCTACCGAAAAGCAGCACACTCACATTAGATGACCATATAATGATAATGTGGGGCATGTGAGTAAATAAATCCATCACTTTTCTTACCCAAGGGCTTGCAGAATTTCTTCACTTTTGATTCCTGGCTTCCAATGCCTCCAGTTTATGATCCAAATCTATCATCTTCTGCCAGAAGATGGTCTATAAGTTGTGTTTTCTTCTTACTACACAAGAGAAAAATCAATGAATGTTTATAGCAGCATGTAAAACAAGAACTGGTAATCTATGGCATGCAGGTAGATTTTCACTTGCAAGGCAATAAATGTAGTTGCTTTCAAAAGTCACTTTCCTTAAAAAAAAAAAAAAAAAAGTCACTTTCCTAAGGCTTACCCATGCTCTACCCCACAAAGATGATAGTAGTGCAACTATGGGATGATAGGTCCCCAGGTGACTTTCTCCTTTCTCTTAGGCATGCTCACTATCCTTCAGGTTCTCAATATCCTCCATCTAGCTCTTACACTAAGACCTGTCCTTAATTCTAAAATTATCTTTCCTTTAATTTCCTACTCCCCAGCTTCACTTCTGTCAGAGTGACTGAAAACTTACTCAAAGACCTTTCACTAATGCTACACTAGGAAGACAGCACTCAGACCTGTGCATTGCATGAGTTCTGTAAACCAAAATTAATTTTAGGCTAAAATAAAGAATTCAAAGCATTTATTTGAGCAAAAAGAGCTGTAGCTCAGGTGACAGATTCAGGTAGCACTCTAAATTGTGTTCCACCAAGATAAAGGGGGGGGGGTTAAATATGGTTTTATTGATTTTAGAGATAGAGGATGGGAGAGATAGAAACATTGATGAGAGAGAAACTGATTGGCTGCCTCCTGCATGCCCACTACTGGGGATCAAGACTACAATCCCAGCATGTGTCCTGACCAGGAATCAAACAAGGGACCTCTTGGTGCATACGACGCAGCTCTACCAACTGAGCAACACCAGCTGGGTGAGGCGGGTTTTTTTATAGCAGTAGTTCCTATCCAGGGTCCCAATTAGGTCCATTTTTTAATGAAGTATCAAAATTGCGCAGTTCTGATTGGACAGGGCAGGTCTCAATCCATTGGTACAAAGAGGAAACCAGGGTAAAAAAAGAAAGCAGAGAGTTCAGTCTAAGGTTCTTCCCAATATACAGAGAACACAAGGGATCCCAGTGAGCAAACAGCTGCTAGACTCTTATGGTTCATAAAATCTGGGCCCTCAGGTAGACCATGCCCTTCTTTTATCAGCAGATAAAGCCCTTCTTGGTTCACATCAAATAATCTTTCCTGTTAGGAAACACAGCTCTAAAAACATAGACTTGGGGTCTTCATTCCAGACAAATGAGAAGCACTGGGTAGAGCCCAGGAATCTGTTTTTTCAACAATGTCTCTAGGGGTGATTTTTCTTTTTCTTTTCCTTTCTCCTTCTCCCGCCCACTCCTTCACATCCTCCTCCTTCATCATCTTTTTATTTTGAACAAAAATGTTTGAGAAACCTAGGTCCACTTTAGGGCAATGCTTCCTAAACATTCCTGATAAAAATTATCAAAAGGTAATAGTTAAAAATACAAATAAATTCTCAGCCCATCCTAGACCCGCTGAACCTGTCTGCAAGCAAGGAATTCCAATTTCTAAGAGAGGGAGGAATCTGAAATTTAGTAAGTGTCCCAAATGACTCTCATTAGGAAAATTTGGAAACAGGCAAATATCTTTACTTGGTGAAATTTCAGGCATCTGACTAATATCCTATTGTAAGAGGTATTATGTGGGATGTGCCCTGACAGTTGACCACATAATTTTATCTATAAATAAGTTCAGATTTGCCTCATACTCATGAGTCAACATTTGGTCATTAGTGTCAAGTTCCAGGTGCTCTCCTATAGCACTTCTGAAAGTTTTCAGATTCATGCTACAATTAAGAAACATGAAGTACAAGTTCTAATTTTCTAAACACCTAGGATCTTACAGTAAATGACAGTAGAGGCCTATCACATAAGTAAACGCATTCACTACACTGTGGTGAAAGCCAGCAGTTGAGTTGAAAAATTAAAAACATCCATCTTACTACACATCGCTATAAATATCCATCTCAAACCCCATTTTAACCAATTCAATTACATCTAATTCAATGCAAAGTTATTTCCATGTTCAAATACTCCTGATATTAACAATGCATTCTTGACATTAAAAATAACATTTATTGGAATAAGGAAGTATCTAATATTGTCACAAATCCTTGTCCACTTATTAATCTTCTAATAAGTGACACTTTTCATACAATATTAATATAACTATATACAAATGTACCCAGTAAAATATTTAATGTGCCGGCAAAAAGGGACTCTGTAATCAATCTAAGGGAAGGTAGGTCACAGAATGATCTCATTACAAATTCCTAACTGGGCAGGACATGTGGGTATCATGCCCCAGGCCTATGAAAGGTTTATCTATGCCTTAAACAAGCACTAAACATTGTTCTTGTGAATTTAGGTTAACACACCTTGGAAATGCCAGAGGAATGTATTAATTGAAAATTCTATTTTGTCAAGCTCTCACCATAACATTTTAAAAATTCATTCAGTATTTTGTAACTTTTTATGGCTGGAGAAATAAGTAACATTGTATGAACTTAGAACGGTTTTACTCATTTTTCTGTTAATGAACACATGGACCATTCACATGGACTATTAAGAATGAAGCGGCTATCCATGAACATTCTTGTATAAATCTTTTTGTGGATATATTCTCTCATTTCTCTTGGGTATATGATAAGTAATTATACTTCCAGATAGTTACCCACGAGAAATAAAAGACTGTCTCCACAAAAAAGACTTATACAAGAACATTTAACACACCTTCCCCAGAGTGATGGGACCATTTTGTACTCCCACCCTCAATGTAGAAGACTTTTGTTTGCTCCAGAGCCCCTTTGATACTGGGTTTTGTCAGCCATTAATTTTAACCATTCTGGTGGGTATACAGTTTTAGTTTAATTTTCATTTCTTGATTACTACTAATACTACTTTTATGTGCATTTTAAGTGCATTTGTAGATCTTCCTTCACTCATAACTTCTGTCAAATTTTTAATTAAATTGTTTATCTTTTTATTGTTGATTTCTAGAAAGTCTTTATTCTAAGTTATTTTTATCTTCTGGATACCTACCTGTCCTTTGTCTGAAACAGATTTTGCAAATATTTTCTCCCATTATGTAGCCAGTCTATGCATTTTCTTTTTTAAAAATATGTTTTTACTGATTTGAGAGAGGAAGGAGTGAGAGAGAGTGAGAGAGCGAAGGGGAGAGAGAGAGAGAAACCTTAATGTGAGCGGGAAATACTGATCAGTTGCCTCCCACACCCACTCTGCCCAGGGATCAAACCTACAACCTGGGTATGTGTCCTGACAGGGAATCAAACCAGTGAGTGACCTTTCAGTGCATGGGATGATGCTCAACCAACTGAGCCACACCAGCCAGTGCTGCCTATGTATTTTCTTTTTTAAAAATATTTTTTGAGGAAACCAAGATGGTGGCATAGGTAAACACTGGAATTGCGGCCATGCATAACCATTTTAAAACAACAACGAAAAAACGGACAACACCCAGACCCCCAGGAAGGCTGGCTGAGTGGGAACTCTACAACTAAAAAGAGAATGAGACTCAGAGGAGGTGCGGAAATAAAGTGCAGAGGTACGGAGGTGCGCGCAAAGGGGCTCACGGAAAGGGCTGGCAGCATTTCTTACCGGAGGAAAGCACAAGCTCCCGACGGCTCTGAACTCCAGTTCCAGGCAAGTTTCTGGGGACTCAGAATCATATGGGGAGGAGCTGGACTGTCCGGCACTGTCGGGCACTCCCTGGCACCGTCGGGCACTGGGAATAACTCCAGAGCGGCTTGAGACTCGGTGCCTCTTAGGGCAGGACTGAGAAGCAGCCATAGCCAGTTGCTCCGCCCTATAGACTCCCCGAGACCCCACCCCACCCAAGCTGCCAGCAGAGGCTTTTGCATATAAAAAGCAGGCAAAGGCTAAATAGAACCTCTTTGGAGATACAAGTGCAAGCATACCCTGGGGTCTGAGTGGTACAATCCTAAATACAACTCCTCAGATTCATAAGGGACACACTCGGGGCAGACTCCGTGAGCACCAACGCCCCACTGAAACAACTCTTGCCCCATAAGGGTGTCTCTAGCACAGAAGTTCTCCCACTATAGACAAAGCTGATTCACATAACCAAGTGGCTTGGAGGTCATTTCCTCTCAGTGATCACCTAACACAGAAAGCCACTCTATCAACCCAGGGAAGCGGCCAAAATGCAGAGACAAAGAAACGGATCACAAATGACAGAAAAGGAGGAAAGCAAATGACAGGATATGGAGTTCAAAACCACGGTTATAAGGTTTTTCAAAAATTTTCTAGAAACCGCTGATAAACTTAGTGAGACCCTCAATAAATCTAATGAGACCCTCACGGATATGAAAAAGGACCAACTAGAAATTAAGCATACACTGACTGAAATAAAGAATAATACACAGAGATCCAACAACAGATTAGAGGAACACAAGAATCAAGTCAAAGAACTAAAATACAAAGAAGCAAAAAATACCCAAATGGATAAGTAAAAAGAAAAAAGAATCCAAAAAAATGAAGACAGTGTAAGGAATCTCTGGGACAACTTCAAACGTACCAACATCCAAATTATAGGGGTGCCAGAAGAAGAGAGAGAGCAAGATATTGAAAACATATTTGAAGAAATAATGACAGAAAACTTCCCCTACCTGGTGAAAGAAATAGACTTGCAAGTCCAGGAAGTGCAGAGACCCCAAACAAAAGGAATCCAAAGAGGACCACACCAAGACACATCAAAATTAAAATGCCAAGAGCAAAAGACAAGGAGAGAATTTTAAAAGCAGCAAGAGAAAAGCAGTCAGTTACGTAAAAGGAAGAACCAATACATCTGTCAGCCAACTTCTCAACAGAAACTTTGCAGGCCAAAAGGGAGTAGCAAGAAATATTCAAAGTGTTGAATAGCAAGAACCTACAGCCAAAATTACTTTACCCAGCAAAGCTATCATTCAGAATTGAAGGCCGGATAAAGAACTTCACAGACAAAAAAAATCTAAAGGAGTTCATCATCACCCAAGCAGTATTATATGAAATGCTGAAAGGTATCCTTTGAGAAGAGGAAGAAGAAAAAGTAAAGATAAAAATTATGAACAACAAATATATACCTATCAACAAGTGAATCTAAAAATCAAGTGAATAAAAAGTCTGATGAACAGAATAAACTGGTGAATAGAATAGAATCAGAGGCATAGCAAGGGATTGGACTGACAATTTTCAGGGGGGAAAGGGTGTTGGGGGTGTGGGAAGAGACTGGACAATAATCGTACACCTATGGATGAGGACAGCGGGGGGAGGGGAGGAGGGTAAGGATAGAGGGTGGGGTGGGAACTAGGAGGAGGGGAGCTATGGAGGGAAAAAAGAGGAACAACTGTAATAATCTGAACAATAAAGATTAAAAAAATAAAAATTAAAAATAAATAAATAAATAATATTTTTTAATTGATTTTAGAGAGGAAGGGAGAGAGTGAGAGATAGAAACATCAATGATGAGAGAAAATCATTGATTGGCCTCCTCCTGCACACCCCCAACTGGGATCGAGCCTACAACCTGAGCATGTGCCCTTGACCGAAATCCTGGACCCTTCAGTTCACAGGCCAATGCTCTATCCACTGAGCCAAACCAGCTAGGGCTGTATTTTCTAAATTGTGTCTTTTTTTTTTAAATTGTGTCTTTTGGTGAGCAAAAGTTCTTGATAAAGTATAACATCAATGTGTGTTCTTTTTTATGATTATTCCTTTTGGTGTCCTATCCAAAACACCTTTACCCATCCCCAAGATATTCTCCTATAATTACTTCTAGAAAGTTTATAATTAGTAATTGTCATATTTAGGTCAAATAATCCATATTACTTATGGCATGAGGTAAGAATTAGAATTTTTTTTATATGGATATTTAGTTGTTCCAACACCATTTGTTGAAAATATTTCCTTTCTTTAATAGCATCTTTGTTAAAAATCAAATGGCCATATAAGTGTAGCTCCATTTCTAGGCTCACTATTCTGTTGCTCTCTCTTCTGGTCTATCCTTATGCTATTACCACACAGTGTTGCTTAAGTATATGTTTAAAATATACTGTTTCCCTGAAAATAAGAGTGTCTTATATTAATTTTTGCTCCCAAAGATGCGCTAGATCTTATTTTCAGGGGATGTCTTATTTTTCCATGAAGAAGAATATGGTACACATTTATTGTTGAACAAAGAAAAAAAAAAGGAAATTTATTACTTGTGTGTCCACACAATGTGCCCTAATCTTGCCCCGCGCGACTCACTGTCTAATTTTGAGTCAGCCAGACTCCGTCAGGGCAGAGCGAGCAGCAGGCGGCAGCTTGTCCTGGCAGCGGCGCGGGCTCTCTGATTAAAAGAGACTTTGCACTTGCTGTCTGTTCCAGCTACACTGCAGCCAACAGTGAGCTGCGTGGTGGCACCCACCACTACGGCCCAGAGTCCAGAGTTACGGTAGCTTCGGGGGGCCTTATTATCGGGGAGGCCTTATGGTCTGAGGAGGCCTTATTATCAGAGGAGTCTTATTTTCGGGGGAGCCTTATATTTCAGCGAGAGGCAAAACTGTAAGTAGGTCTTCTTTTCGGGGAAACACAGCAGATTCCTACACCCCACCACAGACCTACTAAATCAGATTCATGGGAGGGAGAGGTCCAAGAATATGCAATTCTAACACGCTTCCTAGTTGATTTGTATGCACCCTAAAGTTAGAAATGTATCATTACTTTAATACTCCTTCTAAAACTGATACAAATTGCCCTAGCTGGTTTGCCTCAGTGGATAGAGCATCGACCTGCAGACTGAAGGGTCTCGGATTTTATTACAGTCAAGGGCACATGCCTGAGTTGTGGGCTCAATCCCCAGTAGGATGCATGCAGGCAGAAGCCAATCAATGATTCTCTCTCATCACTGATGTTTTGATCTCTCTCTCCCTCTCCCTTCCTCTCTGAAATCAATAAAAATATATTTTAAAATAAACAAATAAATGAAACTGATAGAAATCAATGAGCTCACAAAATTAAGGTCCACATGGAAAGAGCAGTGAACTTAGAATTAGGAAACCTGAGCTTTGTTTCTAGCTTTGCTAGAAACAGAACTAGAGTCAATAATTCAGGTATGGATTGAGTACTCATACTGCCCAGGAATGGCATCTATAAAGATGAATAAGCCAGGTCTGCCCTCAAGAAGAACGCAGCCTGGATCAAAGCTATCCAAAATAACTTAGAGCAATGAAAATATTCTGTATCTGTGCTACCCATGTGATCGCCACTAGTCCTAGATGAATACTAAGTGTTTCAAATGTGGCTAGCGAAGCCATGGAATTAAGTTTTTAATTTTATATAATTTTAAGTAACTTAAATAAAATTACTACATGTGGCTAGTGGCTACTATATTGAAAAGCACAGGGAATGGGAAAAAATAAAAAGATGAATAAAACATTAGTTCATGAATACCAGCTTCCTGGTTTAGTTATTGTACTACAGCTATATGAGACATCATAAGACATCACCAGTGGTGGTGGCTAGATAACCTGTAGATGGACTCTTTCTACAATGTTTGTAACTTCCTTTGAGTATATTATCATTTTGAAATAAAGTTTTTAAAAATGAATTTAAAAATTCATTAAGAATTGGTTTTGGGAGAAACCAAGATGGCAGCATAGGTAAATACCTGAAATTGCTGCCTCGCACAACCACTTCAAAACAACAACTAAAAGACAAAACAGACATCACCGAGAACCACAGGAAGGCTGGCTGAGTGGAAATTCAACTAGAAGGAAAGAGAAAAGCTAACTGAGACTCAGAGGAGGTGGGGAAGTAAAGTGCAGAGGTATGGAGGCACACACAGGAAGGACTGGCAACTGAGGACGTGGTTGTCTTTTTTAATCGGGAAAAAGCTCCTGAATGCTCTGAACTTCAGTTCCAAGCAAGTCACTGGTGACCCAGACTCACACAGGAAGAACTGGACTATCTGGCATTGGGAGGAACACAAGGGCGGCTTTCTCTCAGAGGTGCTTGCAGTGATTACCGATTACCCATTACCGCGGGACTATGAGACCTGGGGCCTCTTAAGGCAGGGCTGAAAATCAGCCATAGCTGTTTGCTCCACCCTGTTGATTACCTGAGACCCTGCCCCATCCAAGGTGCACACAGAGGCTTTTGCATATAAATGGCCTGGCCCTTTGCAATCTAAAATTACCTAACAAATTGTAGCTGGGCCAGATAGACCCCGAACATCCAAAAGAAGGCCCAAGGCCCCACAGCAGCTCCTACTGCTTCACAGCTGGCCTCCTCTGGGCACCACCAAACCCCAAACAAAGAAGAGGAATCTGCAGATCTTTCCATAGCTCCTGCTGGGTAGCCTCAGGCAGAGGCTAAATTAGCACTTCCTTAGAGATCCAAGAGCAGTATACCCAGGGTCAGAGTGAGACCATCCAAGTTACAACTCCTCAGATCCAAAAAGGACACACTCAGGGGACAGACTCAGTGAGCACCAAAGCCCCACTGAAGCAAATCTTGCCCCATAAGGGTGTCTCCGGTACTTAAGTCCTCCCACAGCTGATTCTCAAAGCCAATTGGCCTAGAGGTCAATTCCTCACATTGATACCAACAACAATCAAGGCTTAACTACAACAAGACTGTGCCCAAAGCCCACAAAGGGATGCATCAAGAAGGTCCACCTCAGGTAATTGAGGAGACTGAGCCACTGGACCCTATAGGACACCTAGCACAGAAAGCCACTCTATCAACACAGGAAAGCAGCCAAAATGTAGAGACACAGAAACAGGTCACAAATGACAGAAATGGAGGAAAGCAAACTACTGGATATAGAGTTCAAAACCACGGTTATAGGGTTTTTTAAGAACCTTCTAGAAACCTCCGAGATATTTAGTGAGACCCTCAAGGATAAGAAAAAGGACCAATTAGAAATTAAGCATGCACTGACTGAAATAAAGAATAATATACAGAGATCCAACAGCAGACTAGAGGATTGCAAGAATCAAGTCAAAGATTTGAAATACGAAAAAGCAAAAGGGAAAACAGAATACAAAAATATGAAGATAGTGCAATGAGCCTCTGGGACAACTTCAAGCATACTAACATCCGAATTATGGGAGTGCCAGAAGAGAGAGAGCAAGATATTGAAAACCTATTTCAAGAAATAATGACAGAAAACTTCCCATACCTGGTGAAAGAAATAGACCAAGGAAGTGCAGAGAACCCCAAACAAAAGGAATCCAAAGAGGACCACACCAAGACACATCATAATTAAAATGTCAAGGGCAAAAGACAAAGAGAGAATCTTAAAAGCAGCAAGAGAAAAGCAGTTAGTTACCTACAAGGGAACACCCATACGACTGTCAGCTGATTTCTCAACAGAAACTTTATAGGCCAGAAGGGAGTGGCAAGAAATAGTCAAAGTGATGAATAGCAAGAACCTACAGCCAAAATTACTTTACCCAGCAAAGCTATCATTCAGAATTGAAGGTCTGATAAAGAGCTTCACAGACAAGAAAAACTTAAAGGAGTTCATCACAGCCAAACCGGGATTATATGAAAGGCTGAAGGGTATTCTTTAAAAACAGGAAGAAGAAGAAGAAAAAGGTAAAGATAAAAATTATGAACAAAGTAACAACAAATACATATCTATCAACAAGTGAATCTAAAAATCAAGTGAATAAAAAATCTAATGAACAGAATAAACTGGTGAATAGAATAGAATCAGGGGCATACAAAGGGAGTGGACTGACAATTCTCGGGGGGAAGGGGGTGTGGGGAGTGCAGGCAGAGACTGGACAAAAATCATACACCTATGGACGAGGACAGTGGGGAGGAGGAGAGGGGGTGGGGTGGGAACTGGGTGAAGGGGTGCTATGGGGGGGAAAAGAGAACTGTAATAATCCGAACAATAAAGATTTTTTAAAAAGATACAATGAAAAACCGAATTCCTAACATAAAATTTTCATGTTATAATTAAAGTATCTTAATTGAAAATATATTATGGCATATTGTTCAACCATTAGTTGTCCATGGTTTGAGGACAAATTTAATTCTGTTTGCTGCTGTTTAAGGCATTCCTATGTATTTTACAATTATTTAAAACTAGAGGCCCGGTGCACAAAAATTTGTGCACTTGGGGGAGGGGGCCGTCCCTCAGCCCGGCATGTGCCCTCTTGCAGTCTGGGATCTCTCGGGGGATGTCCACCTGCTGGCATGCCTGGCAAGCTTGGGTGAGGGGCTGATGGCCATTTCAGGCTGCCCACAGCCTCTGCAGGGTTCAGTTTTCTACTGGGATGCCTGGCCGGCCTGGGTGAGGGGCAGAGGGCCATTTCAGGCTGCCCACAGCCCATTCAGGGTTCGGATCCCTACTGCGGTGCCTGGCCAGCCTGGGTGAGGGGCAGAGAGCCATTTCAGGCTGCCCACAGCCTCTTCAGGGTTCAGGTCCCTACTGGGGTGCCTGGCTAGCCTGGGTGAGGGGCAGAGAACTGTTTCAGGCTGCCTACAGCCCGTTCAGGGTTCGGGTCCCTACTGGGATGCCTGGCTGGAAGCAAGTGTCTGAGATTTATTTAACTTCTATAATTGAAACTTTGTTGCCTTGGTCCCCCACTCGAAGCCTGGGTTGACCCTGGCAACTCAAGGTCCAAGCCCTGCAGGTATCTGGGGTTTGTTTATTTCTATAATTGAAACTTTGTAGCCTGGAGTAGAGCTCACAGGGCCCTGCTGGATTCCTCCATTGCCTGGAGCAACTCCAGCTCTGCGGTCACCACCATCTTAGTTAATTTGCATATCTGATCCTGATTGGTGAGCATGGCTTGTGGGTGTAATGGAGTGATGGTGAATTTGCATATTACTCTTTTATTAGATTAGCTGGTTTATGGAATGGCTACATAGATATGCAGTTCTTAAATGTGCTCTATTTCTTTAAATGACATCTCTAATAAATCCTTAGTCGTCTCCAATAAAAATAACATACCCTACTAAACTAGAAAATGACCCAGAGAAATTATAATTCAACTAGGCTTAAATCACTGGTCTGGGTTATAGACATTATACCACAAGCCCAGTGTACCCTTTGTAACAAAAATATCTCTAATTACATTGATCACCTTACTTAACAGCTTTTTCCTTATAATAAAAGTAGTATATGCCTAGAAAATAAAGCAAGGCATAAAGAAAAAAATTAACAAAACTACTTTCAATCAAATCTCTCAACAGGAGTTCACAAGAATCAACGTTAACATTTTTATGGACTTCCTTGTGAGTTTTTTCCTATAGACTCCTGATTTTTTTACAAATGTTAGACCACAAGCAACATTGTATTTTGCTTTTTACTAAAGGTGAGCATTTGTCCATGTCATTAAATATTCAAAACTGTGACTATAGCATTTGTTTAATACTATGTAGTATTATACACACACACACTAATTTCAATCATCTTATTTACTGCTGTAGGCATCACTGCTCTCTGTATTTTGATATAGGAGTTACTGTTTGCATTTATCTTCTCTAGCATTTTAAGTCTATAATCCTCTACCTAGAATATCCTATTACATTTTAAGTCTATAATCCTCTACCTAGAATATCCTATTCTAGAATATCCGGTTGAACTCATTAAAATCTTGACTATACCGGTATTATAGTGTAGGCATAGCACAGGGTGCTTTTAACGCCCAAAGGAATCCTTCCTCTATGTATGTGGTTTCAGCAGATGCTTTCCACCTTGGTGGGGACTTGAGGAGCTGTTTATGAGCATGCTGTTGTCAGTTCTATTTTGTGTAACTGCTATTAGTTTTACTCTCTTTTGCCATTAAAGAAATCTTACAACTTTAACAATGTCGGTTGGCTCCTTCCTGTCAATACATCACCATTATGTCTGCCCAATGTCAAGGAGGTTCATAATGCAAACCATGAAATACTATGACATATATAAGAATATGAAATAATGAAATCCTGCTACTAGAGCTTCTACTATGAGGTTGAGTCTAACTATATCTCAAGAATAAGAAATAAGCCAAAAGCATAATTTTCTGAATACAGTTTAAATTTTTACCTTTAAACCACCCAAGTAATCTATTCTGTATAAAAATTATTTTTGAGATATAATTGACATATCACATTACTAGGTGAACCAATTAATGCAGATTTTTTTCAATAGTTACACATACATTGATATATATGTGATTTCATATGTATGCTATTTTTTGTATTGACAGCAAGCTTCAAAACTTCATGTCATTTTGCTGAAGATGTTAACATTATAGATATTTTTACACTTAAAAATGTCGAATCCTATTTTGTGCCAAAAGAAGAGCATTTGCGGGAAGTTTTAATTGATTACTTTATTTTGAAGAAAAGTGCTGCTGAAAGTTATTGTATACTTTGGGAAGCCTATGGTGAACATGTTCCATCTCAAGATACTTGTGAATGCTAGTTTAAACACTTTGAAAGTGATAATTTTGATATGAAAGACAAAGAACATCCAGGTCAACCGAAAAAGTTTGAAGACAGGGTAAGCTGCTAGAACACCCTGTAAAATAAAGAGGTAATATGTAAATTAGCCCTCATGTACTCACAAGATGGCTACCTATGATTAGCAGTTAGGGACAACCAGGGGGGCAGAGGGGGGAAATTGGGGTTACCAGGCCAGAAGGGGGTCGCTCCTCACAGCTTACCCTGTGAGTTATTCTAAAGGGTCCTGGAACAGTTGTTCTGAAGTCTAATTAATTACCTTTTGATCATTGCTATGGTCTGAATGAGATTAATGCCCTTATAAAAAGAAGGCTCAGAGAGCTTGCTTGCCTCTTCTACCATGTGAGGACACAGCAAGTCGGCAGTCTGAAAACCCAGAAGGTGGCCTTCACAGGAACCCAAGCATGCTAGCACCCTGATATGAACTTCTAGCCTCTAGATTGTGAAAAATAAATTTCTGTTGTTGATAAGCTACCTAGGCTATGGTATTTTGTTATAGCAGTCCAAATGGATAAGACAACCAACCTCAACCTCCTACTACTTTTCAAAGTCTCTGAGCTCTGGGATTCTTCACAATTGTGTAAGGAAAACTCACTTTTCTAGCATTTCCCCTTTAAGACTATATTGGTTTGCAAATTGTAAGGTTTTGTCATCAAACTGACCCTATATGCTTTGCATTTATCACAAATTTCTCAATGCTTTTGATCTTTCAATACTTCCCTTCCCAGCTTATCAACACTAACACTACTGATATTTTTCTATGTTACTTAAGTAGATTTTTCTCATTAAACAAATAAAACAGCCTTATATTAAACCACTCAGCTTATACTAAAGGACTTAAGTAAAAAAAAGTAGTTTTCTCCACTAGTTTTCTTCCTCAAATTTGCTATTAATTCTACTGAAGTAATTACTGCTGTTACTATTTTTCCCTTTTTATACCCTACTAGGGGCCCGGTGCACAAAAATTTGTGCACTTGCGGGGGGGGGGGGGTCCTCAGCCCGGCCTGTGCCCTCTCACAGTCTGGGACCCCTCTGGGGATGTCCACCTGCTGGCATGCCTGGCCAGCCTGGGTGAGGGGCTGAGGGCCGTTTTCAGGCTGCTCACAGCCCGGTCAGGGTTTGGGTTCCTACTGGGGTGCCTGGCCAGCCTGGGAGAGGGGCTGGGTGAGGCAGCTGGGCGCAGCCTCCAGGGTCCCAATCGCTGGCTCCGCCTCCTCTGTAGCCTGAGCCCAGCAGGCCATGCTGGTCACCAGCTCCAGTCTGATTGCTGGCTCTGCCTCCTCCTCAGCCTGAGCCCAGCCAGCTGTGCTGGTCGCCTGCTCCAATGTCTGATCGCTGGCTCCGCCTCCTCCTCAGCCTAAGCCCAGCAGGCCATGCTGGTTGCTGCCTCAGGGTCTGATCGCTGGCTCCACCTCCTCCTCAGCCTGAGCCCAGCTGGCCGCCTGCGCTCCGCACCCACCGCACTCCGTGACTGCTGACCTCCATCTTGGCTGGGTTAATCTGCACAGAGTCACTCTGGTTGGTTGGTGGGCGTGGCTTGGCTGGTGGGCATGGCTTATGGGTCCCAGCGAGTCAGTTAATTTCCATATTACTCTTTTATTAGAGTAGATTCTTTTGAAATGAGTCTAGCCCACATTCAAGGCGAAGAATTAATCTCCATCTCTTGGAGAAGGGAGTATCTAAATATATTTTTAGAATTCTTAGATTTATCTGTTCTACCCCATTTATTTATATAATCATTTACTTATATCAGTATGGACTCCTAGATATATATTTTATCTTTTGGGTCAAAACTTAAAGCTATCGTTATTTTATTATTCAAATTGTTCAAGCTTTGGCACTGGACATTCTTCAGGTTGGCTCCTTGTCCTTTTGACACTGCTCCGCTCCTCACCCCACCCCCATCCCTGTATTTTAGTGATTTCTTACTTTTTGGCCCTATAAGATGCTCCAAGCCCAATTTGTGATGTATGTCCTATTGGTCCTATTTCTCTGGAGTACCCTGACTACTGCAGTAGGTAATCAATGAAGATGCTGACGAAGAAATGACTGACTGGGTAGAGTGCAAGATATTGTTAAAGCTCCTAAGGTGATTTTGAGGCACAACCGCTGTATTCACTAACAGATCCTCGAAGTCCCTACATACCCTTTTCCTCACATTAATCAGTGAGTGGTATAGGAAATATCTTATGTTTGGCCTTCTGGCAACACCTCACTTGTACTTTGGAGAGCTTCTCTTCCTCATTCCTGAGGTCTCATGGGCCCATAAAATATGGGCTCACCTCTGGGGTGGGCAAGGGGCTGACCAATAAGAATCTGTCCAAGAAGGAAAACTGGCCGAGACTGAGTTTGCCTCACAGACCCATGTGATCCTAGAAGCTGCTGTGCCCTGGCCTTCCCGAGGCTTCATTAGTCTATCTTTCTTCACTTCTGTGAGCTTACCCAGTATCTATCCATAAATCCCCTTGTCTGCTTAACTTAGTCAAAGGCAATTTCTGTTGCTTATAACCAAAGAGAAATTGTTCCTGCAAGCAGAGATAGAAGTGGTACCTCTCATGGTTACACTACAAATTTCTCCTCTCTGTCCCCTTCACTGCAGCTTCTGTTGTTTAGGAAATGACTGTTGCTAAGAAGAGAATGCTTTTGCTAGGAGACCTGATAATGGATTCATTAGTTGGGAGGTATGGCTATCAGAGTGTCCTCATGCACTAAGGCAACAGACGAAAGGGAAGTTACAAGGAGAATCGATGGGAATTGGATCCTGCGGCATCTCTCTGAACTAACACTAGCAGGGAAGTTACCAGTAGGCCACTGCTACCTCACACAGGCAAGAACTGCCAAAGCTCAGACCTCTCAGGAATAAAAGTGTGCAAAATACCTGTGCCTGGTTCCAGACTCCATGCTCTTCAACATACCACTTTCTACTAATAACAATCTATTTGCAGTTCTTTAATCAAGAAATTCCCTCTTTTATTTCCATGCCTTTGTATCTGTTATTTTGTCTGGAATGCTCATATCAACTTTCCAACTGGGAACTCCTAATCATCCTCTGTGAAACTTTCTCTGATCCCTGGAGGGTGGTACAAACATCCTGACTTAATATTCTACAATATCTTAACATGAAATACACTCTAGATGCTTACTGGTTTTTCCCATGAGGCTATAAGCTTCTAAATGGTAGAAACTACAACTTCCATATTTGTATCCTGAACAATTACTCAGTATGGGAGTAGTAAGCGTCTATTGAAAAGAGTATCTGGTCTCTCTTAATTTCCTATGGTATTGACCATTGCTTAATAGATTTGGGGTACTTATGTTTAAATTAGCATCTAATAAATACTATGTTCAGTTCCTTAATTATTTGGTATGCTGTTTCCCAATTCTCCTAGTAAGTTTAAAAACTTCTTAAGAGCTGAGTTCACACCATTTACTAGTTCTGTATTCTCTTTAGTACCCAAGAGTGTTGGGCACATGGTAAGCACTCAATAAATACTTGATGAACTGAATTAAAAACACAGTATTAGCACATTTAATGGGAGCAACTTATCATGCCCTACCGATCTAATTAAAAGATTTGGCCTTCTGAAGTGCAATTGTACCCATATGGAAAATTTAATGAGAAAAAGAAAAATTATCTAATTGGACAGCTAACAGTTTCTCTCTTGGCAAGAGTTCCACAAATATTTTAAGGATAACAAGAGTCAACCTCTAGAGCTCAGAGTAAAACACTCAAGGTATATTCCCTGTGCATACTGCAAGGAAGATTACATGCTTAAGGGGTCTGTCACAACCATAATTACTTAAATTTCACTAATCCCAAAAAAATCCATAACAGGAGTAAAAGATAACAATATTTAACAGCAAAACTAATTAAAGCCAAATCAATTTGTCTTAAAGATGTCTATGGTTACCTTTGCACAATATATAGCGCAACCATTATTTACTCAGACAACAACCATTTAAGTGCCTACTAATGAAAAGTGCTGTTAGGGCCCTGACCGGTTTGGCTCAGTGGATGGAGTGTCCACCTGCGGACTGAGGGGTCCCAGGTTCGATACCGGTCAAGGGCATGTACCTTGGTTGCAGGCACATCCCTGGTGGGGGGTGTGCAGGAGGCAGCTGATCGATGTTTCTCTCATTGATGTTTCTAACTTCCTCTGCCTTCCTCTCTGTAAAAAAAAACCCAATAAAATATATTTTAAAAAGAAAAGTGCTGTTAGGGCCCAGGAATACAAAGATGAAGAGAACATAGTCTTGTGTTCTGGCTCTGCCATATGCAACAGTATTTAAGAATATATTGTGGCCCTAACCAGTTTGGCTATGTGGATGGAGCATCGGCCTGCGGACTGAAGGGTCCCAGGATCCAATCAAGGGCATGTATCTTGGTTGTGGGCACATCCCAGGAGGGGGTGTGTAGGAGGCAGCTGATCGATGTTTCTAACTCTCTATCCCTCTCCCTTCCTCTCTGTAAAAAAATCAATAAAATATATTTTTTTAAAAAAAGAATATTATGTGACTCGTACCTCCTGGAGTTGCTCAACGTGCATGCTCTGGGGGTAGTGGTCTAGTGAAAGAGGTGGATCAACACATACTTCAGGCAATGTGATTAGTGTTAACACAGAAATAAGTACAAGCTGTTACAGGGACACAGAGAAAACAGTCAATCTATTAAAGAAGTCAGGAAAAGATATAGAAGAAACTGACATCCATATATGATTCAATCGGAGATAAGGTGTGAGGAAGCTACCAAGACAGAACCATCTGGGATGGAATCAAACCTGAGACTATGGTTGCAAGCAGAGTAGGTAGGGTTCCAAAGCAAACCAATCAACTCAAAGCAAAATGTTGTAGAAGGGCCCAAAATAAAATACTCCTTGCCTTTAAGTTTGAGAATAATGAAACACATACACAAAAGAATTTAAACCACCACATGGTAGAAGCATAAAGAGAGTCTTTTAAACAACAGATGGCATCAAAGTTCAAAGAGAGCCAGCCAATCACTAGGAGTTAGAGAGAGCTGTCAGGAAAATCTTCATAAAAGAAGAGTTAGAAATATTGGGGGAGGGGGCAGGGGGAGAGGGATGCTGGGATGCCGAGAAAGACCAATGTTGTTAACAAAAGCAGGGATTTGACCTGCATACCTGTGGGACCACAAAAAGGTCAAAATTCCTGTTGGGAAGCAGTGGGAGAAAAGCTGGACACATGAGTGAAGGCCTAACTTAGAAGAGTCTGGAACACAAACCAGCAGACCGAACACTGTTCTAGACCAGTGATTTTCAACGGGTATGCTGCAAGAGGCACACTGGTGTGCTGCAAAAATTTTTAAAGCATGCAATACCCGACTCTTTAGTCAGGGGCACTGACCTCTTTTCCCTTAGACTGTCAAATAAAAATAAATGACAGCATGGCCCAGCCGGCTTGGCTCAGTGGTTGAGCGTTGACCTATGAGCCAGGAGGTAATGGTTCAATTCCACATCAGGGCACATGCCCGGGTTCTGGGCTCTACCCCGACGTGAGGCGTGCAGGAAAAGCTGGTCAATAGTTCTCTCTCATCATTGATGTTTCCTTCTCTCTCTCCCTCTCCTTTCCTCTCTGAAATCAATAAAAATATATTTATTTTTTTAAAATGACAACAGGTGAAGAAACAAAATAAATTAAAAAATTTTAAATGACAACAGCCAACACAACAATAGCCATCCAGTGTGAATGAACCAAAATTATACCTTTTTTTTTTTTTGTCAGATCAGCAAACAATTTTTTTGGCATGCTGTGGAAATTTAGTAGCTTATGTGTGCCACGAGGTGAAAAAGGTTAAAAATCACTGTTCTAGACTCATAGTTCTCAACCCTGACTGATGAATAGAAACACCTGGGGAGTTTTAAAAATATACCTATGGGTGAGACTACCCCATATAAAAAGTAAGCGAATCTCGGGGGTGGGGGGTGGGGGAAGAGATGGGATGACAGATTTGGATAAGACCCATGCTTGAGCCCTAGCTAGTAAGGCTCACTGGATAGAGCATGGGCGTGCGGACTCAAGGGTCCCAGGTTCAATTCCGATCAAGGGCATGTACCTTGGTTGTGGGCACATCCCCAGTGGGGGGTGTGCAGGAGGCAGCTGATCAATGCTTCTCTCTCATCGATGTTTCTGACTCTATCTCTCTCCCTTCCTCTCTGTAAAAATCAATAAAACATATATTTTTAAAAAAAGACCCATGCTTGATCTCAGTTCCTGTTCATCAGCAACAATTCTGAGTTGGTTATCTGGTGAAGCTTATCTTCTGACCTGAGTTAAATTTTCTCTGTTTTAGTGTTTCTTTCCCCTTGTTGACAATGCTAAACTCTGAAAATAGGAAAATGGCCTGTAAATTTCTCTTAAGTGACTGTTTCACTGACTGCACAATCTGCAACTTTTGAATTTTATTTCCATGATGGCCCACAGGCAATTTAGAAAATAATTATTTCAATCCTAAACTGCCCTTAGATCCCTGCAATAAGATGCTTTTATTTTTTTAAATATATTTTACTGATTTTTTTACACAGAGGAAGGGAGAGGGATAGAGAGTGAAACATCGATGAGAGAGAAACATGACCAGCTGCCTCCTGCACATCCCCCACTGGGGATGTACCCGCAACCAAGGTACATGCCCTTGACCAGAATTGAACCCGGGACCCTTCAGTCTGCAGGCCGACGCTCCATCCACTGAGCCAAACCGGCCAGAACAATAAAATGCTTTTATATTAAAGAATGTCCTAGGCTGCATCCATGTCTGGATTTCATAAAATTTCTCTTTTAAATACAGGGAGAATGTAATACCTATGTATACAAAAGTCACATTGCTTAGACTAAAGCAAAACGTTGTATCAAGTATTCATTCCTGTAGTACCAGGAGACATTACAATGTACTGTTCCTGGTTTCAGCAGTGCAATAACTACAAAGTATTTTGCAACAGATACTTTCAGAGTACTTCACAAATAAAGGGAAATAACAAACGTTCCCCACATAGCAACCCTGTACTACAAAGAACAAGTGTCCTGTGTGGGAGGAAAAAGTCATTACGGTGATTGGAGAGTAGGACAGCCTATTGATCCCTCAAAAAGCGGGTCTGTTTGTTTTTGCTTGTTCGTTTTTTAAGAAAAAACATAGATATGAATATGCTTCAGGTTCCATGTTACTCACTGAAGGGTTTATTCAAGAATACTTTGTTTATAGATAAGCAACTGTCTCCTTTATGCAAACTTAAGTTAGCCACAACTGGTAAAAAAAAAAGGGGGGGGGGAGGATGAGAACAGAAGTTGGAAATCTATAGCCGAGATTTCCACACAGTCTCTTACTTCCAGATGAAGTTAATAAATTCAAAGGACTATACCCCACTGAAACCTAGGGGGTATGAGGGGAAGGTGGAAAGGGGGCAGTGAGTATGGGAGGACCCGACAATCACAACGTTAAACATGAACAGGAGTCCAGAAATATTTCCCTGGGAACATGTAACAAGATTCCAAGAGTTGGCCATTAGCTTCTACCGCTCGTGCTCAGAGAAAAAGAAACGCTTCTAAAAAAGAAAACGCAAGCCTAACTCTGCGACACAGGGGTGAGAGCCAAAAAGCAAGTCACGTGAGTCTGACCAGCAGGTCCCAAGGAAATTCGGAGCAAGGAGAGCAGAGGGGGTGAGCGAGACGGGAAGCGGTGCAGGGGCGGGCAAAGGCCGTCCGGGTGAGCCTGGGTGCCCAGCTCTCCGAGCACCAGGGCAGCGAGGAGCTTCTCGCCCCGCGCGCATCTGGGGCCGCTGGGCAGCGAGAGCCCCCCACAGGCCTGGCACCAGGGGGCGCCCGGAGGTCGGGCAGAAGAGGGGTGCACTCAGCACCCGCGCTCGCACCCCACAGCCTCCGCCAGCAGGGTACCCACGAAAGAGGCACACTTCGCGCAGCCCTCGCCTCCGGGAGCAGGGAGGGATGGGTGGAGCGGAGCCCGGAGCCGCCCCGCGGAGCCGCCCTCGCAGCCCCGGCCCCCGCCCCCCGCTCCGCTGTCAGCAGCCCCCTCCGCAGTCACTCACCCGCGGGCTGCGCGGTCTCGGCCGCGGCGGCGGCAGCGGCGACCCCCGTCCGGGTCATGATCCCAGGCGGGTAAGCAGGGCTGTCCGACCGCCCCGGCGAACCTCTCCCTCCGCGGCCGCCGCCGGCTCCTCTGGGGCTGGGGGAGCGCGGGCCCAGGCCCTCCTCTCCCCCCGCCCCGCCGCCTCTTCCTGCGGCCGCCGCCGCCTCTGCGAGCCGGAGCCCTCTAGGCAGGAGACCCGGCGGCAACGCGGCCTCAACTTTCCCAGCCCCCCTCCCCCCGCCCCTCCCCGCCCCTCCGCGGCGGCCGCTCGGCACGCCAACAGCCTACCCTGGGTGCGCCGCGCTCCCGCCCCTGCCCCTCAGCCCACCAATCCGGCCCCGGGGAGGCTGCCGTGGTAGCCAATCACGACTCGGGATCCCGTTGCGCTAGGCTAGAGGGCGGGAGGAGGTGAAGGGAAAAGCGGAGAGTGAAGGAGCCTCAGGCGGCCCAATGAGGAGGGCCGTGGGGCGGAGGTGCGCAAGTTGGGTTGAAGGAACAGGAAATATTCTTAAAGGTAGAGTGATGGGCAGGAAGGAAAGCCATTAGATGACTGGGAAAGAGGTGGGCCTGGTTCCTTAAAGGGGACGCCTTAAGAACCTGTAAAAGGAGGTGTTTTAAGAAACTTCTTTGTATCCTGTTCTCCGCTATACCTTCCACGTCTTTCTGTGGGAATCTGTAAGTGGAAACACCGAAAAGGAAGAGGGAGGGCATCGAAGGCTTCGAGAATGATGGGAGAGCTCCTCAGGGTGGGAAGGCGAGATGATACCTCTGACGCAGGAGGTGAGAAAGCAGGAAAAGAGCCCAGAGGTCTCCGACTGCCCTTTCACAGGACGATCGTCGCGGACCTGATGTTCTCCAAAGTGTAGGCTGTGGTCACGTCATCCTTCATTTGCAACAAAGCACGGATTTCTGCGAACTGGAGACGACCGTTTTCAGCAATGTCGGGGAGGGGGTGAGGGGCTTCGCCGCTGGGAGAAGAGAATGTGTGGCACGGGGGCATGGGGGCTGGAACCGCAAGCTTGGGCCCTGGGGACCTAGATGTAGGCGGTGTGGAGCCACGCGGGTGATGGCATTAAGACTGAAGGCCTCCTGGTTCCCAGATGGGTTTGGAGCCCTGGAGCCATGGTCCCCACTCCTGTTTCCTGGTTTTATTTCATATTTCATACCCCCCCCTCCTGAAACAGGTGTCCCCCACTTAGTGGTGGTGGTCAAAGATTTCCAAGTGCTTCCACAGCCAGGTTAGTACTGTCCCAGATCTGAGATGTCCGAGGGCTAGGCCAGGTAGCTTGCAGAAGATGCGCAGGGCATGGCATAATGGGAATTCCTTGAGTTTGTATACAGAGGAAGCCCACCTGGTACTGGGAAAAAGGGTAAAGCTAAACAGCAAGCACATTTTCTGTTTGTGCTGCAGTTTAAAAGCTATGATGAGCCCTGACCGGTTTGGCTCAGGGGCTAGAGCGTCAGCCTGCGGACTGAAGGGTCCCAGGTTCGATTCAGGTCAAAGGCGTGTGCCTTGGTTGCGCGCACATCCCCAGTGGGGAGTGTGCAGGAGGCAGCTGATCAATGTTTCTAATTCTCTATCTCTCCCTTCCTCTCTGTAAAAATCAATAAAATATATTTTTTTAAAAAAAACTATGATGAGCCCTGGTGGGTAGCCCAGTTGGTTCCAGCGTTCTCCTGATAGGCCAGGGTTGCAGGTTTGATCTTGTCAAGGCACATAGAAGAATCAACCAGTGAAAAAAAAAAATATATATATATATATATAAATGTAGGGGAGGCGGTGGGAAGGGCAGGGGAAAAAAGAGAAATGTAATAAAAAATAAAATAAATAAAAAGAATCAACCAGTGAATGCATAAATAAGTGGGACAACAAATGGGTATTTCTCTCTCCCTCCCTCTCTAAAATCAATTTTGTTGGTGTTCTTGTTAATCCTCATCCAAGGATATTTTTTCCATTGATCTTTAGAGACTGCAAGGGCGGGAGGAGGGGAGAGAGAAAAACATGGATGTGAAAGAGACACATCCACTGGTTGCCTCCTGCATGGAGGGGGGAACCGGGGTCCCAACCTGCAATGGAGGTAAGTGCCCTTGACCTGGAATCAAGCCTGTGACCCTTCGGGAGGCAGGCCAATACTCTAATTACTGGCCAGAGCTCTCTAAAAGCAATTTTTTAAAAGTTAAAAGCTACCAATGTAAATTAAAAATTAAAAGCTATGATGAAACAAAAGGCCTGCAAAGTTGCTTATAAATTATAGAACTATAAACAGTCTGGAAATTTTCTTTAACTCTTGCTTGCATCTTGGCATATGAAGTTCTAAGTAGTCTCTGAATGAACTTAGCACAATCAAATCAAAGTGGCAGATGAGTCAGACCCTAGGATTCAGAGCCTATTAATAATGCTAGTGGTACCTCCCAGACATTGTATAGTATGCATATGTCCAGCTGTAGGAAAGAATTTTATTGTGATCAAAATATAAGGTATTCTGTCTTAAAAACTATTCTGGTTAATAAATCTATCTAGGGCTATGTATGATTTTCTAAGCAACTACATTGCATGGGGCCTGAAGTAAAATAAATAATTTTGATGGCTCAGAAAATACGATTTAATATGTTTCTTTGCACTACCATTAAATTCACATTAAAACCTTTCTGGCACAATTTAGAAGTGTTTGATAAGACAAATTTTTATTAAATGAAAGGTCTGAACATTAGCTCTTCAATTTTCATTCTCATTCCTGACTGAAGCCCAAATCCCAGTGCCCATTCAGCAATGGTTACTGTATAACCTCATAGATGTGAGAGGATGACATCAAATCGTCGCCCCCGTCCAATTTCTAGGCTAGCTGGCGACTGCTTATACTGATAAAATACGAGGCCAAGTGAAGTCTGTTTCCTTGCCTCCAGACCAAATCCATTTTTCACAGGGCTCCAGTGACTCTGCCTTTCACTCCCATAGTTAAGACCCTTCAATGGCTCTAAAGGACAATTTGCATGACTTACAAACAAACCTCTTGCTTGCATCCCCAGTTTCATTTCGTGACATCTCTGTTTTCCTACATGGGGGCAGCTGCTGGCCAAACGGGGGTGGGGTGTGGCCCAGGATTGTGCTAAGTGATGGGCCATTTCCGCGTTTTCAATGTCAAGTTCTGACGGGTCTGGAGTTCCCTGCGGGGTGTTTTGTGGAGGCCTTACCACTGTTTCTTTAAAAACCTATTCATCGGAGTCCCCGGTGGCCCCACTGCATCCTCACGGAGGTGTGGCCCAGGGTTGTGGGAACTGGCAGCACCAGGGGCAGCTCTAGGCTCTGCTCCACTTACCCTCTCCCTGCTCCTGGAAGAGAGGCGTGCGCAAAGAATACCTCCTTTTCAGGGGCCACTGCCTGCGGAGCCTGGTGAGGTGCTGGTGCGGGCAGTGCAGGCACCCTTTTGCCCCACGTCTGGGAGGCCCGTGCGCCTGGTGCCAGGCCCTGCGCTGAGCTCTGGCCCCATGACGCGAGCGGAGTGAGAGATGCTCCAGGCTTGCATTTTCTTTTCAGAAGCGTTCATAAATGAATGGCAGCGATACAAGAGAATGGTCAAATTTTGAAATCTTATCTATTTTCCAAAGAAACTTTCCAGTTGTTTTTCAAAGTGCTTGTAATGTTTCACATTTTCTTTTTTTTTTAAATATATTTTATTGATTTTTTTACAGAGAACAAGGGAGAGGGATAGAGAGTTAGAAACATCGATCAGCTGCCTCCTGCACACTCCCTACTGGGGATGGGCCCACAACCAAGGTACATGCCCTTGACCAAATCGAACCTGGGACCCTTGAGTCCACAGGCTGACACTCTATCCACTGAGCCAAACCGGTTAGGGCTGTTTCACATTTTCAACAGTAATATATGCGGACTCCAGACATTCCACAACATCAACAAACCTTGATATTATCAGTCTTTTTAATTCTATCTCTCATCGTGGGTATAACGTGGACTCCCGTAATGTTATTTATTTATTTTTAAATATATTTTATTGATTTTTTACAGAGAGGAAGGGAGAGGGATAGAGAGTTAGAAACATTGATGAGAGAGAAACATCGATCAGCTGCCTCCTGCACACTCCCCACTGGTTATGTGCCGGCAACCAAGGCACATGCCCTTGACCAGAATTGAACCTGCAATCCTTGAGTCCGCAGGCCGACACTCTATCCACGAGCCAAACCGGTTAGGGCTGGACCCCCATAATATTTTGTTGTTGTTGTTGTTTATTTATTTATTATTTTTTTTTAATTTTTTAAAAATTATTATTACATTAAGCTTTACAAAGATTAGTATATATATCTCTTTTTCCCCCTGCCCTTCCCCCCGCCTCCCCTACCCCCCAGTGTTTTGTGTCCATTGGTTATGCTTAAATACATGCATAAAAGTCCCATGTCTGATCTGTTACCCCGCCCCCGCCCCAACGTCTCTGTCCTTGTTGCTGTAATTTGACAGTCTGTTTGATGTTGCTCTGCCTCTGAATCTATTTTTGTTCACCAGTTTATAATGGTTATTATTATCCATAGATGAGTGAGGACATGTGGTATTTTTCTTTCATTGACTGGCTTATTTCAC